>MJUU01062269.1:39103-50814 GCA_002080025.1 Modiolus philippinarum
CCCCCCCCCCCCCTTCAAGTTAAATGGTCGGTCCCTAAAGAAAAGCCGCAGCGCTTCAAATTTGATAAAAGCTGATTAGACACTGGAAATTTATGTAGAGAAGAATTCAAATCGGAATTGTTTGAAGATGTTCTTGATACCTTAAGAGTATTCAGTGAAAAAAATACTTTCCATAGCAGATAAATCTAAACAGGACACCTCGGCAAACCCAAAACGGCCGGCCTGGGAAACATTGGTTTGACGATGACTGTGATGATGCTCTGAAAAATCGTAAACAGGCAGAGCAACTTTTCAATAAACATCCAACGACGGACAATCTTGGCAATTTTGGTGTTTTTCATACAAAAGCCCTAAGAACCTTAAAACAAAGAAAACTCACTTAACTTTGTTTCAAAGATAAATTGGCATACCCCTATGAACAAAGTTTAGAATATGGTTAAAAAAAATCAAGGGTAAAAATAGAAAAAGCTAATGTCCATAACATCAAAAACGGACAAGATATTTAACATCTGAAAAAAAACACTGCAAATAGAATTTTTTAGAAACATTCTTCTTCAAAAAATCTAGGACCTACATTTTAGAGAATTAAGGAAGAAAAAGAACAAAAAAAACCTTAACTTTATATCCATAAATAAAGAGGAATACAACAGATTGTTTTCGATGGATGAACTGAAACAATCTTTTGATAAGGCACATGACACGGCATGTGGCCCTTACGATATCCATTATCAACTCCTCAAACATCTTCCTAAAGCAACTCTGGAAATTCTATTACCTTTTTAATAATATTTGGAATACATCGGCAAACGAATGCCGAAGTAAGAACGAGGAAAGGGGAAATTCTAAAATCATAATTCCAAAATCACGGCAATTCACAGCAACACAAAGTGAGAGAGTATGACAAAGACAAACCAAATAAACAAAAAAAAAGAACACGAACGTCACAAAACTAAAGCACTAGCAGCCTGAACCCCTATAAAAACTGAAGTATCATCAGGTGCTCCGGAAGGGTAAGCATGATCTGCTCCACGCGTGGCACTCGTCATACTGCCAGTGAAAAGTCGGGTTTTGTCACAGTCGGTGTTAGTCAGTCCGGTAGCAATCTCTGGATCTATCCATTTATCTGTTTTCATTTGTGAAACAGAAACATTGTAATGGTCTGTCAAATCAAGGTGACGACAGTAAAACTTCTGTAGTGACAGTTGCAACAGTGAATGAACATATTCTTGATGTATAAGTTTTTGAGACAGTAATTTCGCTCTGTTGACAAAATCGCTGTACAAACTACAGGCACGGCAATAGCGAATGACTTGTGAAATGTACACGCCATATGCAGAGCTCAAAAACGGGAAGTTCACTATTGGAAAGTCGAAATCATCACGCTTGTCGTAAAGTTTTGTTTTCAACGTCCAGAGTTGTCAATGTAGAGGTATAGGTCCAGGTATGATGCTGATGATGATGTATCAGTGGTCTCTTTAATTTCGAGTTCATTTGGGTATATAAGATGAAGGTTATCCTGAAATTGAGGATTGTTCAATGAAAGAACATCATCTATATAACGGAAACTGAAATTAAAAGATTTGGCTAGTTTATTGTCTTTTTTCTGAACTAGCCCTCGTATGAACCTGGCTGCATACGAATAAAGAAACAAATCTGATTAAAGTGGCGCACAATTAGTCCCCATTGGTATCCCTATTGTATGCTGGAAAACTTGTCCTCCAAATTCTACAAATATGTTTTCAATCAAGAATTCCAGCATTGCAATAACATACTCCTCTGTATACTTTTTGTGTGAATCAGTGTGATGTTTAACAAAATTTGCCCCATCTTTACCTATCACTAAATATGAATATCTTCTTTCACCCTTTTTAGTACAGAAAGACTGGAAAACAGGGAAACTACCACCTATGTAGAAACATGCAACTTATATAGTACCTATTCCAAAACCGAGCAAAGATCATTCCGAACCATCAAATAACAGACCACTAGCATTAACTAGTTGTGTCTGTAAGACAATGGAACGAATGATAAACAACCGTCTTGTTTATTATCTCGAATCGAATGGTCTTTTGTCGAACATCCAAAATGGATTTCGACAATGTCGGGCCACATTAGACCACCAAATTCGATTAGATAACAAAATACCGAAGTCACTTGTATTTTTTTTTTCTTCATATGCGCGTTTCGGCAACTTATGTCTCATCAGTGCAGATAAAACCAAAACATTTGGAAGTCCATTCTCCAAAAACATGTAAAAGCTGACAGACAAAATACATCGGCAAACGAATACCGAAGCAAGAGAGAGTAAAGGGGAAATTCTAAAATCATAAATCCAAAATAACGGCAATTCACAGCAACACGAATTGAGACAGTATGAAAAAGACATAACAAACAAACAAAAATGAACAATTACGCCACAAAAACAAATAACCAAAAGGGTCCAAATAGAAAAGCAAAAATTCAGCTTAGGACAGATCTTTGCATGAGGGATATACTCCTTAGTTTTAAACAAAATTTTGTAAAATTTAGATATTGAATGATCCAATATATCGGTTTTCGGGTCAGCACCGAAGTACTGACTACTGAGTTAGTGAATGGTAATAAATAACAAAATACCGAAGTAACTGTTAATATATTTTCTGCATATGCGCTTTTCGACAACTTATGTCTCATCAATGCAGATAAAACCAAATCATTAGAAACATTCATTAGAAATGCATTTTTAAAGAAAGAAAATGCTGAATCTATCTTTTTCGACATAGAAAAGCATACCATATAACATGAAAATACGGGATTTAAATGATCTTTTTATATGAGGTTGAGATGAAGCTTGCCTAACTTTATTGATAATTTCCCAAGGACCGAGAATTCAACGTCAGAGTCAATTCGACCTTTTCTGACTCATTTGAACAAATGATGGGTGTTCCGCAAGGAAGTATCATCTCTGTTACTTTATTTAGTATAAAAATAAATAGTTTGGCTCAGGTCTTGAAAGATAGCATTGACGGATCTCTATATGTGGATGATTTCTTGATTTGCCATGGAGGTAAAAATATGAACAATATAGAACGTCAATTGCAACTATGCTTAAACAGAATCGAAAAATGGGCAATTGAAAATGGTTTTAAATTTTCAAGCTCTAAAACAGTTTGGATGCATTTTGTTGTAAGCGGAAAATACACCCTGACCCGGAACTTAAACTACACAATAACCCATAACTATTGTTTCTTGGTTTAATCTTTGACAATTAACTTTCCTTTCTCCCCTATATCAAAATATTAAAAAATAAATGCCTGAAAACATGAGATATTTTAAAAGTTGTGTCCAGTACCGACTGGGATACGGATAGCACTGTTTTATTAGATTTATATCGATCGTTTATTCGATCAAAGCTGGATTGTGGACGTTTTATTTACGGTTGCGCCCGTTAATCCCTCCATTGTAGTATTTTCCTGAGCTATATTTGATATTATTTATTATTCGGATTTCGTTTGGTTTTATGCACTTTACACATTTTTGAATTCATGGATTTCCTTTGTTTGGGTTCAAGTGCTGCTGATGAGGAATTACTTTCCGAAATGGCCATACAGCTCATTAAAATTATTGCAGTTGGAGTTGACATATGTGTTATGGTCTCATGTTCATTTACTCCATATCCTTTCGTAAAATATAAAATATCAGATTATAAGTATCATTCATCTTTCATTGGGTGCGTTCAGAACTTCTGTTTTTGAGAGTCTCTATGTTGCAGCTAATGAACCATCCTTGGAAGAAAGACGTGTCAAACTTGATTTACAAAATGCAACAAAGCTTAAAGCGTATCCTTCAAATCCTGCTTACAGCTGTGTTTTCAAACCTCCTCACAAAGCTGAATATGAAAAACGCCTCAATATTATTTTGTATCAAACCACATCTGGAATGTGCTAATATCAATTTGGATGAAATAGCCCTAATAGCAATTCCTAAAAAACCACCTTGGCTGACCATAACCAACATTGAATTTTTAACTGCGCAAATATAAAAAGTTTACATCAATCCTCTGGTTATCCCGCAGGACTTTGCAAAAAATAAATATGAACATCCTGAATACTCCCAAATTTACACAGATGGCTATAAGGATGGGGACAGAGTGTGTTCTGCAGCCGTTTTTTGGAGATCGTTTCTGCAACCCTCCGACTATTATCCTCTAGTTCCATATTTACTGATGAAGCGACAGCTTTTTACTTAGCACTTAAATTTGTAGCTTTATCGCAAACAAGTAATTCCATGGTCTGTTCACTTTCATGGCTGTTGGCAATTGAAAGTCGAAAAACAAAACACCCAATTATTTTGAAAATAGCTGAATTCTACAAGTCACTTGTAGCATTAGGCAACGAAGTCATTGATGCTTGGATCAATAGTCATGTGCGGATCTATGTAAACACAGTTGCTGACCAGGAAGCCAAAGATGCACTATAGGACGAGATGGCGGATTGTCCAGTATCGAATACTGACCTGAAGCCTCGTATTATGTCTTCGTTTCTTTGTTTTTACGATGTTGCCATTGTCCTTGGATTGTTCGTTTTAGACTGACGATTCGGTTCTCACTTACCTTAATCGGTAAATACATTTTAAAGTTATGGAAGGACAAATTGGCTCTGCAAATAAATAATAAATTGCATCAAATACAGTCAGACGTCGGTAAGCAAGTTGCTTCCTACGGTAAAAATAGTAGGGAACAGGTAGTGTTGACCAGATGCCGTATAGGACACAGTAGAACAACACATAGTTATATTCAAAACAGTGATGACCGACCTGATGTATTATACAATCCAACATGTTTTAATTGAATATGTAGATGTTGCTGATATCAGGCGTGATTTTTATTCTGCTGATTGTCTTAAAGACCTATTTACAAACGTCGCTGGCGACATAATTGTTTAATTTTTTAAAAGCAATCAATTTATTCAGAAAGATTTAAATGGCTTCTAATTTCTTACATTGTTACAGTTAAATCAAAATTTCTTCCATTATGTTCTTAAAATTTTACGCATTTGATTTTACTTATAAAAAGCTATATGGTTTTATATTGATATTTTTATACACTTATCATAATTGTTTACTATACTTAACAGTTCTCACCACGATATAGCTGAAATATTGTTGAGGTTGGCGTAAAAAACCAATCAATCAATCAATCTAAATGTAGTGTACTTTGAGTCCTAAATTACTCGTCGATTAGATTTTCAATGGTAGATGCAGCCTATAGATATAGGGATGTTCCGATGGGAATTCAGACAAAAAAGGATTGCAGACGAGTGTTTGCCAGATTTTATTAATTTTTGCCTGCATTCTTTTCAATTTTTAGCAAAGATGGAGATGTAAGCAGAACCCTCTCTAGATCCTGACGCAAACGATTCGTTTTAAACGTAGTAGTGGAATGAAATATTTATTTCCAATATGATGTCTTCGGGAAATATGATTCCCTCGGGTTAACAAATCTTCACATGCATGGGGACTAAATGTATATGTAATATTAAGTTTGGTCTGCCGTGAAATTCTGTCCGGCCTGACAATTGTTGCCTATGATAAAGTCCGAGGACGGAATAAAACGCTGGAGTTATTATTTTCGTTCAGCTGTTGGGGTTTTGGATAATGAATATAGCACACCCAAACACAAATTTCACTGTACAATATTTTGGCTTACATATAAAATAAAAATGAAACGAAAAACACAATCAAGGTTTCAAATTGCTATATGCCCAGTTCACTTTGTTTGAATCAATATAATTATTTGCTTTTACTTTATTATTCCTCTTCAAATTCCATAAATAGTTTTGGCAACTCCAGGCTTTAGCGATTTTATTTGGAACAACATTACCAACAGAGTACAGAGAAGTCAAAGGCCGAGGTCAATGAGACAAAAAGACAAATCAGGTGAAAACAACCGGAAAAATTGTCGACTGCAATGGTCCAGATTTGGTACAGGCATCTAAAAAAATGATGGGTTGAACCGTTTTTGTTTCAAACAAAACCTCTCCTTCTATTGCGGTGGTGTCCGGTAGCAATTGCTTTTGAAAGGTTGTAGACAGTTGAAAGAAATGATCATCCCAGTAGTAAAAAGGAATCTTGAATCATATTTTTCAACAGGGGACTGATATATATGAAATTAACAATGAAGGGATATGGAGTAAATGCAAATGAGACAAAGTCTCTACGAATACATGATAATAATAAGCAACTGAACAACGCTTTTATTGTTGTTTTTCATCTTTAAGTCACCATGAGGCCATCAACAATGAGCTTTACTCATACCTCATAGCAAGTTCAAGACGGTCCCTAGCACCGGTTTGAGCGGAATTCATTGCTAATTGTCGAGAAAGAAAAAAATTAATGATCGTATGAGACGGAATTTTTTGAAGCCTTGATAAATAAGGCGGTCACGGGGATAACTATGTCTAACGAGAAAGTCTGTATAATTTGTGCTGGCTCTCGCTTAAAGTATCGATAGTGAGACATAAACTCCGTAAACAGGAGAAGCTGGAATATAACTGTCCATGTTAGGGAAATTGATAAGGTTTGAAATTAAAATCGTCCTTTTTGTCGTAAATTTTAGTACTGAGATGACCGTTTTCGTCAAATTCGAGATGTAAGTCCAAAAAAGATGTAGATCTTTGGTTTCTGTCGTTAATGCTCATATGCAGAAACTAAATTCACAGTACCTTAGGTATTTTGTTATTTACTTCTAATTGTTCGATGCCACTGCTGGTGGACTGTTAGTCCCCGAGGGTATTCTCCAACCCAGTAGCCAATACTTCGGTGCTGGCCCGAAAACCGATTGAATTTAAAAACTGTACTATCTAAATTTAAGAAATTTTGTTCAAATTAAAGGAGTATCTCACTCTTGCGTACCTCTGTCCTTAGCTGATTTATATTTTCCGTTTAGATCTTTTTGAACTTTGTTCTCTATCAGCTTTACACATATTTCGGTTTATGGATTTCCAAATGATTTGATTTGATCTGCACTGAAGAGACATAAGTTGTCGAAATGCGCATATGCAGAAACTAAATCCACGGTTACACCGGTATTTGGCGTAATGCGCATATGCAAAAACTAAATTCACAGTTACTTCGGTATTTGGTTATTTCTTTTATTTCTAGTTCCGGTAGATATATTAATGGGATTCATTTAGCAAACGATGCGTTATTGAAGGAAAGAATATCATCAATATATTGAAGGATCTATTATCTTTTATTTTATTATCTTTCATTCTCGTAAGAATATAAAAACAAGTCTGCGAGTAGAGAAGCACAATTAGTGCCCATTGGTAAGCCAACTTGCTGTTGATAAATAGTACCTCCAAATGTGACAAATATATTATCAATAAGAAAATCAAGTATAATGCACGCCTGTTTTTCATCGCAGCATACTTTTCCGTTTTGAATTAGTTTTTGGAAAAAATGTGGATTTATAACCTAATACAATTTTTTTTGAATTGGCGATGGCTTTTTGAATGATACCTTTGATTCGCGATTTAATTTATTATGGGGAGCGTGGTATACAGTGTGGAAAAATCAAATGTTATCAGAGAATGAATTTGAGAAATTGAACAAGATTAAAGATTTTGCAATAAATCCTTCAAATTTTTAAATATCCACATTTGATTTATGTCACTTCTGGTATGAATAGTTTCACAGTATGCTTGTTTCCCGTCTTTGACTGCAGACAAAATCTAAGTTTGTTCAATAGACCAATCAGTAGTTCGGCAAAACAAAGATCCTGCTTTTCATCTTTCTATTTATGGATTTTTGTGCAATTGTGGTACCCAATATAGGTATGACAGGTCTTGATTCTTATTTTTAGTATGGATATTCAAGGAGGAACTGAATGACCTGTAATTGGAAACGATTTCATCTTTGTCAAATGAAACTCTTTTGTATGTAACACTACTTGGTGTACTGTGGTCAATGCCTAGTTCATTGATGAGGTAGTTGTACTAATGTGCTTCACATACAAAAACGATGTTATTAGAAGCTTTGTCTGCTGGTACAACACCATATATGTCATGTAATGTAGAGAGGAACTACGGGCTTCATAATCTTCAAATACAGACGTAGGTCGATTGTTAACACATCTGCGTAGTTTAATAACATTACGCACTAAATATAAAGAGCGAATGGATCTTACCCAATCTGACAAGGACTCAAGTTTTGGTTCTTGGTCCGTCTCTCTCTTAACCCATCCTCTGGCATAATCTTCAACAGCGTCCATAAGGAACTTGAAATTTCAATTTCAATTAATAAGCCGTGGTTCTCGGAATTTCGGACCATTGGAGACCATCTTCCATAGAAAATCATTTTCAATGATCCAAAGATCGTCGGTCATGACATGTCCACAGGGACTGTAAACAAAAAGAGAGGCGGAGCAGTCGCATGTCAGATACGTTTTCAGAAAATTCTCAATGTCTATGTCCTGCAATGCCTTTTTGTAGTCAAAATTCTCCTGGTAATGGTCTTTATAAAGCTTTGTAAGTTTTGGATTGATCTTTGAAATAAGGAGGGATTTTAGAGGTGACCTCTGCGCGATTCAAAATTGTTGATGTTAATAGCATCTGTTTCTTTGCTGGCAAATGGAATACAAATAATTTTCCTGCTTTCGTCGTGAAGAGGTACGGTCTTTACATGTTTGAATAGACGGAAGGAAGCTACGTCATTGATAATACTGCTTAGTCTGTAGGCTGGGGTGAAAGTTTTTCAAAAAGTGAACTTGGAGAGAAAACTGCTTTACTAACATGATGAACACCCACAGGTGAATAATAATATTCGCGACTTGTCAGTAAGAGTTTGTGCAATTCTCTACGTACCTTGAGATATTGACAAGCGGGGAAGATAGTCAGTGCCTCGACGAATATATTTCCCTGAACCAAGTAACATAACACTAAAGTAGCAATACGTTTTGTGCTATAAGACAAAGTCTTTCTGTCATTTGTGGTACTGTTATTCCCCGTCATGGATGACTACATGAGTAATAAGGTCAACACCAGAACACAATATTTTAAGCTGACAAACGCAAATTATGCACGTAGGGCGAACACACTAGTGCTTAGAGTTTCATTTTCCGTGTCACAACGTCCTGATTTATTAATGTCTGCAATAGCCACAAATAATGAAAATTTGCCAAACTTTCCTCCTTCTTATCGTTTGCTTATGTACCGGCATCAATAAAGTGGTTTTCCTACTGGTCCCTACGCAATGTTTGTGCATCTTCGTAGGGGGCAGGCTGATTCCCGCCGCAATATTCAGTAAGCCTTTGTCATATACAAATATGTCACATGACGGGGAACTACGTAAGGGGAGAGGTTACAAAAGAGGAATCAAGAATTATACTCTAATGAATCTTAATTGTATATTTTTATTTGATTTTTAACGATTTTTTTCAAACGTTGTGTTCGTTTATTGATGAAGAAATGTATTAGCTGAGATTTGACATGATCATGTGACAATTACTCTCAACGCAAAACGGTTGTAAATTATTATTTAAAAATGATTGTTTTTGAAAAAGTAGATGCATCGCTTAATTTCCTACAGAAATTAAGATTTGATATTTACCTGAAACTTTCCTGCTTCCCAAATTCACGTTAACGTTTTGGTGAGAGAGAGAGTCCTACAAATTTTCTCATTTCAGGTAGCGAAAATTAGGAATCAACACTCCTACCATAGCAGCGAGCTTCACTCTTAATAATTATAGATCTGAAGCCACTAACGTGGTTTGCTCTTTTAATTGCTGTTTCATATGTTGAAGTATGGAAATAAATGTTTTATCTGGTATGTTTACTTTTTACAGTTTTGCTCGTTTATTCAAGTTTCAAAAGAATTTTCAGAACGGTCTGCAATCGACTCAAAAACAGCATTTTCTCCTCATGATTACTTCAAGAGAAAGCATCTTTCCTATAATCTGCATTTTGGAACCATGCCGCATATGGTAAACCTTTATTCAATGACAAAAATATTATGTAATATTACATTCAGTTTATTTTGTTCTGTAAACAAAAAGAGGATATGGAATAAATGTCTATGGGCAAAATTCCTTATAAATTGAAAGGGGCTTAAGATGTTTGTTTATCATGATATCACCATGATGCCTTTTAACAATGAGCAAACACTCATAACGCATAAAAAAGACGGCCAATAGAACCAACTTAGGCGTATTTCACTTGTCAGATGTCAGCGCTTCATCAATATTTCTTTTTGGCACGGATGCGGGGTTGGTCAACATATGAGGCAAAATACTCTTTCAGGCAATGCCATCCGTTGCTCGACAAGGAAACCAAAAGACAATACAACAAATAAACGATCACATTTAAGTCATCAAGTTGATTGTAAGAAAACTGAGTAGATAATGGTATTAGTATATACGGTCATAATAATAGTTGGATGTTCAGCAAGTGAGATTTCCAAATACATCGGCAAACGAATACCGATGCTCGAAGTGAGAAAAGGGAAAAAAATCAGAAAAACAAGGCATTTCATAATAAATACAAATTCAGACATCCTTAAAAAAGACAAAACAAATTAACAAAAACACAAGGGCGTAAAAAAAGCAAAAAACAAAAACAAAGAACTAAAGCACTAGAAGTGTGACCCCATAAAAACTGGAGGTATCAGGTGTTCCGGAAGTGTAAGCATGATCTGCTCCACGCATTGCACCCGTCACACTGCCAAAATAATCAATTTTATATAAAGTGTATTTATATAAATAATTTTCAAATGAACGATTACTTCATAATTCACCAAATATAGAGAGCATACACTTCAAGCATGGTTAATCTTTATACGTACAACACACTTCTGGAAGGACAAACTCTTTCTAAAATGAATAAATTGATGGATATTGAGTAAATGTACATGGAGAAAAATTCATGCAATTAAATGGTAAGATTAAGCAAATGGAAGAATGTTTTGATTTTTGTTCATCATAAGGTCTTCAAAAAAGAGCAAACATACACTGCAAGCACTTGGAAACTTGTTACGGCCTCTACATATTGCAACAGACAATAAATGAACAAATAAAAGGATATGATGTAATTGTACATGAGACAAAATACCTACAAATAATTTATAATAGCAAAAAATTGAAAAAAAAGCTTTTGTTTTTGTTCTCCAACGCTTTATTGTAGTCGAGTGGTCAAAAATCTTCGATTATATTTTTGCCGTTTGTGCATCTTTCTTCTCTTTCCTTAGATATAGTTGCTGTAACTGTTTTCAATGTTATGTTCACGTCACCCAAATCGGTTAGTATGGGCTCCGGTGATCTTACTTGTTTTGAATGCCTTCAAGTCCTAAAAAAGATGAACAATGGTAAATCCCCAGGGCTAGATGGTTTAACAACAGAGTTTTACAAATTTTTTTGGAATGATATTGGTAAATATTCAGTTAAATCATTTATTTATAGTTTGGAAATAGGTTCTTTTTCTACAAGTCAGCGACAAGGACTGATTACATGCATTCCAAAGGAAGGCAAGAACAAAACTTTTTTTTAAAAAAATTGGAGACCCATAACACTGTTAAACGTGGACACCAAAATCGCCTCTGCTTCCCTGGCAAATAGAATTAAACCCTTTCTCTCAAGTATTGTTAGTGAAACTCAACAAGGTTTTGTTAAAGGAAGATACATAGGGGAATGCACCAGACTAATTTATGATTTAATAGAAAAAACAGAGGAAGAAAATATT
>MJUU01062270.1:6246-19805 GCA_002080025.1 Modiolus philippinarum
TCCAGCCATTTCATGGCTTTGAGATAAAAACTACACGACAGGAGCATTGAACTAGTTCTTGATAGAGACAGGGACGTAAATACTGTGCATATTTATATTTATAGTGTATGTGTATATTTTAATCGATTTTATACAACAATTCGACATACAAAAGCGGATTTTGAAAGAAATCTACGAACTGTATTTAATCGGAAATATGTAGCTCTTTAGATACGTTAATAACCATGACGCTCACGTGACATCTGTCGGATGATTTTAAGAACTCTCCGCCTTCGGCTTACGAGTTAAAAATCGTTGTACAAACTACAGACACGACACGAATGAGTCGTGAAATTTAGACGACCTATGCCGGGGATGTTGGAATATGAATGCTCAGAACGGAAAGTTCACTATTGAAAAGTGAAAATCAACACGTTTCTCCTACAATTTTGTTTTCAGGCGTCATACGCCTTAAAGTGGCACAAAATTTGCCCAAGGTTATACCTATTGTCTGCTGGAATGCTCGTCTTCTAAATTATACAAATATATTAATTAAAAATCTCACCTTGGCGATAATATTCTCCTCTTTATATTTTTTGTTGAAATCATTGTTATGTTTAACAAAATACGCCCCATATTAACCTAATACCAAATATTAATATCCGTTTCTTCATCCATGTTATACCGAAAGTCCCAATTTTTTACTCTAACTTATCATATGGGAAAGAAGTATAGAGAGAAAAAAATCAAAATGAATGTTTAAATTCATGAATGTTTAAATTCATTTGAAGAAAGATATTCTAAGTTTTTCGAGTTTTTGGAAATCCATATCTGATTCGCTCCACTTGCTGACTCTACTTTGTAATTATAATAAACAATGAAAGATATGGAGTTAAAGAACATGAGAAACCAAGAAATGGAACAATGCTTTTATATTTTTTCTCATCTCTAAGCCACAATAAGCTTTGTTCATACCTCAGAGAAATTCATGACGACCCTTAGCACCGATTTGAGTGGAATTCATTGCTAGGCGTCGAACAACGCATCTTCGCTAGCCAAGGGTTACTATCCTCTCCTCTCCTCTTCACCCTTGGCGGATTGAGCCACAATTTTTGAAATATAAGTTTCAAATTGTCTCCCTTTGAAGTAAGAATTTCAGTATGATTTAGTGTAATAATTAAAGATTATTTAATGCATCTGATAATACAACAATTCATATTATATATAACTACAAGGAAATAACCCTACAAAAGTAAAGAAAGATTATGAAATCGTGGAAATTTTGCAAAATAGAAAAATCACTAAACACCATAGGAGCTGACAGGAGCGAACTGTAACCCTTGGCTAGCGAAGATGCGAACAACTCTACATTTATTCATGGATGCATTATCTTCGAAGACATCAAATTAACTGGCAAAAAATGGTACTCATTAAGGCCATAATTGGCTGCAGTAATTAATGAAGTCAGGAGACTAAGCGATGAATCTCTGTTTGTAATTAAGTTACCCAGTGGATTCAAGTCATATACCGGGTAGTTATTTCTTCACTAAACTGATATCAAAAGAAGACAATTTATGATTGATTGGACGTCCTTCCTTGGTATGGTAGAGAGTTTGTAAGTAGTGTTGCCAAATGTACCAATGCATTTCCTCAGCATTGGCTGTAGTGCCTTATTGAAAAGAATTTATTTTCAAATCAATCAGGCAGGAGAGATAAAACATCTGACTTGAAAGTTTAATATCAAACAGGATGTTGCAGTTCATTCTACTTTAAATGTTTAAGACATGTGTATAAAAAACACTAATATTGGAAAACGGATTGTCATATTCAAAGCTTTGCAATAGTGGCTTGCTGTTTTTGTTCATTATTTTAAATCATTTCTGCAATATGAAAAATGTCAAATGTCAAATTATAAAGACACAATTTATTAATTAACAAATCCTTCAAAGTCTCCAATGATCGGATGAATCAAGTTTAATCAGGACTTGCAGGACGTATTTAATTATCTTTACGGATACTGGTCTATACAATATTATATACATATAACAAAACAAATGAATTTTCATATCAGATTTGTTGCAATCGTAGGAGCTTTAACACGGTCCAATGAAGAAATTAAATAATTTTCGCAGTTTTCCCAGGAAAAAAAATCGATCTTTGTGATTTGTACTGAGGATTTGTAGCGCTGAATCTTATCTTTCCTGTCAACTTTGCATGTCCTGCTGTATTGGTTTGAAAAATTACCCGAATGTAAACTTAACATTAAATTATGTAACATGTGTAACCTAGGCTGATACATTTATTGCAGGCTTTTAATCACTAAATTTGAACAAATACTGGCCTATCACACACCATCAACATATGTATAGTAAATCAAATCTACAAAAAGTACTAGTAATACAATGTATTGTACAGAATAATGTCATAAATAGCATTAAAGGGTAATTAGCCAGGATCATGAAGACAACAACAACACGTGAGACTGCTCAGCTCTTGATTTATATTTGTATATTGCTAACTACACTCAATTGAAAAACAGACATGCAGCAGTAACAGACATTTGAGTATACTTGATTCTGCTTAACCCTGGTCCTGGAAATGTTTATTTGTTTTAGTACCTAACAGCGAAGCTATGAAATGAACCATTAAGTAAACATTGAGCTGGAATTGAAAAAAGGACATTTTAGAATACTTTGACAAAATTTGTTTTGAATTTTAAGTATTCAAAATTGTTGTTGATTCATTGCTAAAAAGGACTTGTCTGAAACTTAACAGTAGTATAGCACGGCACTCTAGACCCATAGGCCCTATTTTATATTATTAAAGAACCAAAGTGTGAATCGAAAGGGACCTCAAGTGATTAAATGGCAAGTAAATTAATTACCTATCACTAACTGATATTCATTAATTATTATAATATTCATAACTGATTATTTAGATATAACTAAACAATGTCCTTTTGTCTTTACAGATATATTCCAACGATTAACCAGGTTGTGATTAGAAAACCAAAGTGTGATTTAAAAGAGACCCCAAGTGATTAAATGGTAAGCACATTAATTACTAATCACTAATTCATTTTCATAACTAATTATTAAAATTGTAATTAAGTCCATAACTGAATGTTATAACTAAATCATGTCCTTTTTTGTTTTAACAGGTGTATATTGTCTGCAAACCTTTCCAAAGAAAAGTCAGTTGCTACAACATTACCGTCTGAATAGTTACCATAATATGTTTACCTGTGGAATATGTGAGAAGACATTTTCCAGTTACTTCCCCTGCAATGAGTGTGGGTTATTATACAGGAACCAAGATAGTTTGTATGAACAACAGAATGAAAAGCACCAGATGGGAGCTGGATTACCTCGTCAAACCCATTGGTCTTAGTAAACCCAACCAACATTGTATCATTGAAAAAGGTAAAGGTACCAAAATGCCTCGTTTAAATACAGAATCCAATGAATACCATGTCACGTCCAATGATTTACATGTCAACACTGTCCAGAAATTTGAAAAAAAAACTACAGATATTGTTCGACTTCATTGTATCAGACTTGACCAGCGGGATGAAAGAAAAAGATTTAGTTCAAGTGACAATAGAAGGTCCCGATTTAGATTTTCCGGTAAAACTACCCTTTATGAAAGTCGGACAAATAACAGGCGAACCCCTGCTGTCAGAAATGGAAAACAAATCTACAATCAAATGAACAGTTTACGTTAGACCAAGGTGTTAAACTGAATGTGACCATGTAAAACTACCAAATGGTGGAGTCGGGAAAAAAAGGTGTGATTACATGGACACCGAACGATTTTTGAAAGAAAAACAATGTATTATTCAGATAAAAAAACGATGACAAACTTTGTTGTGCTAGAGCAAATGTTACAGCAATAGCTAAAATCGACGCACACGAAAAATGGAACAGTTTTCGTCAGAGACTAAATATACAAAAGGAGTTGGCCGTTGAATTACACGAAAAAGCCGGGGTACCGTTGATGAAATGCAGAATCGACCAAGTTAAACAGTTCCAGAATTTTCTAACTGACTACCAAATACATTTGGTCGCAAAAGGAAATTTTAATGGTATTATTTACCTTGAACCCTCAGCTGAGAAGATAACATTTTTGTATATTCATGATACCCACTTTGGCGTTATTACCAGTATGACTGCTTTTTTGAAATGCAGTTACTATTGTACTGATTGTCACAAAGGATATAACACTAAAGAAAAACACGTGTGCAACAACGTATGTAATTACTATCCTATATCCTAGAAAACTTCTATAAATTGGATGGGGATCCTGAATCCCCATTGGTGAAGAAAATCACGTGATTGGACGAATCACGTGATTTTGTTCCTATAAAAAAACAAAATGGCGATTGGAAACGAAGCGACAGTCAACTGTTATATAGGTATATAGCTTTTTTTATCGTTCCTACTTATATTCACATGGTTCGAAGCGACAGTCAACTTTTATACAAGGTAAGATTATTTCAATATCTCAACGATTTTAAAAACAGTTGGAAGAATCTGGGAAAGAAGGTTAATGCTACAAACAAAATTTTTAATACAATGCATTTTGCAGGACACAGCGGCTAAAACGTTGTTTCTATGTAAAATATTTCTGTAAGGGGATACAAGGGGAAACAGAGGCTGTAAACTAATTTATAATACGATGCATGTTGCCAGACACATCGGTTGCAATATTGAATCACATCTTGGCTCGGGTTATGAGACCAGACAGTGAGACAAGTCGTATATTTTCAATTCTTATTCAATATTTTTGAAACAGTGAATCTGATTGAATTACGTCTGTCGTAAAATCCGTATTCTAAAAGCTGTAACTAAGGATGGTCCGCAATCTTGGAAAATGTTCAGCTTTGTAATCCATATAAAAGAAAAACAAGCGAAATATTCACACTGCTTACCTTCTATACAGTTGTAATTGAATTTCATTAGAAACTGAAGCGTGGGGTCTTGCTGAAGACGTCATAAAATTCATGACCAAACCGAAGATGTCGAGTGGATACTTTGTACTGATTGTCGAAGGTAATTTAAAAGATAAACATGTTTCGATCTTCACCTACCGTCAGCGGGAAACTCGACGTGTACTGCGTATTATAAAATGCCAGAGCTATTGACAAACCGTGAATAAATGTGTGGGAGGTCATACTTGTGAAAATGTCTACTGTAAAATATGTTAGGATTACTATCCACCGTGACATCAGTGTTATATGTTACCCGGGAATAATAACGATGAACAGAAGAAACAAACTTTCTTTGATTTTGAATGCACTGAAGATGATAAGATTGAATGTGATGAAGAATATTTACAAGACGACAACGGTAGGTGCACTCATTGTAAAACGTCAACGTGTGGAGCGTTAGAACACAAACTTATTTATATGTTGTACATAAAGTATGTTTAATCTGTATGAATCAAAACGTGGATAAAAATAGTATGTGTCAAATGCGTGGATGAAACGCATTAATATTCGCCGTACCCAACATAACTGAAGATTTTTGTAAATGATTGTTTGCCGGAGTCAATAGTGGAGCTACGGTTATAGCACATAACTTTAAAGGGTATGATTCGTGACCCATACTAGGTTAATTTTATCAGCACGGAGTCACATCAATAATTATAGCCAATGGAACCAAGAACATGTTCATCGAAGTATCCGGATGTCGTATTCGAATGATAGATTCTAACAACTTCTTAACCGTTGCTTTAGCCGGACTACCAAAGATGTTTTGATTGACGAAACTGAAGAAAGGATATTTCCCACATTTGCAATTGTTCAACACGAAGACCAATCGAACTACCATACTTGAACATCTATATGATTTTATCAGTCCGATAGAACGAAATCCAAAGACAGAGACACCTTCTATCAGTGGTACGAAGTCAAATACCAACAACCATTCCATTTTTATACGAACTGCTGAGTTACTGTAGATCTGATGTAGATATTCAGAGAAGAGGCTGACTTAAATTCCGTGAATTCTTTCTAGAGATGTCATCTACTGACGGACAGAGATGAATCGATCCATTCAAACAATGTATTACAATAGCGACTGCCTGTTTTTTTTTTTTTTTTTTTTTTTTTTTTTTTTTTTTTTTGACAGAAATTTCTTCAGCCTGATACCATCCGTATTATTCCTCCACATGGATACCGCCCTTATGAGAAAAGTCATGCAGTGGATCAAATACCTATCTGAAAAGGAAGGAGTACGTATACAGCAGGCAGAAAATGGTGGAGGGAAACAAGTTGGACCCTACAAAGTGGATGGACACTACGAGAGCGAAAACGGAAAATATGTGTTAAGAGTTCAATGGAGAGTGCTGGCAAGACTGTTTACACTGTTATAGTGCTACCACCGTAATTCCGGTCATCGGCATGACCATGAGCGACCTACATCAACGTACTATGGAAAATAAACGGTATTTTGAAGATCAAGGTTATATCTGAATGGGAATGCGAATTGGATAAAGAGGTTCAAAACAATGAGGAATTAAGACAATTTCTTAAATAATCCGAGATGATCACTCCTTTGGACCCCAGAGATGCTTTTTATGGTGGAAGAACGGAAGCCTTTACGCTGTACAAAGATACGTCGAATGGTGGATCCATTGATTATTACTGATAATGTGTTGGAAAGGTGAGCTGCAAATGTAAAATATATGATTCTGAATGCCAACAGTGATGAAAATCATCTTTTTAAAACTGTTAACATCCGAAAATCCAGCCAGGTCTTCGACTGGATTTGAACCCCTGCTTTTTGTCATCTATGGCAACTCCGCCTGCACTATGTCCAGCGCCCTAGACCACTCGGCCACCTAGGCTATATAATAATATTTAAGGCAAACTCCGCCCAGTCAATCTTAAGTTTTATTACAATACCTTTTACCAAATTATCGTCATGAGTGTTTATCCTGTCCATAATTAGATGGTGGAATTTAGATACCAGTATAAAGAAGAGTTTGTGAAAGACTCCGGGAGTACTAATGTCATCATTGTTGCTTATACAACCGCTCAAGTCCGTTTTAAATTGTATAGTTATTTGGAGAAATTGAACAGGCGAGCCTTATACGCCAATACCGATTCTAGTGTTTATACATCTCAACCGGAGAGTGAAAACCCGAATTAGGAGACTACTTAGGAGATCTTACGGATGAAGTACCAGATAACACAATTACAGAGTTTGTGACTGGAGGACCCAAAAATCTCAGCTTACAAATTTGTCAGACCTGATAAGAACAAGAATACCACGAGATCTAAAGTGCGAGGAATCAGCCTTAACTACATGAACTCTCTGATCATCAACTTTGATACAATAAAAATATAGTCACTAATAAAAGAGACGATGTGAAGACCATTACCGATGATTTTAAAATAATTAAACACCAGAAAAGACTACTATTCATTCACAAAAGTGAAGATTATAGACTAGTCTTTGACAAAAGAATCATCATGACTGATTATTGTACATAACCTTATGAATACTAAACACTGCAAAGATATCATGTGGGACTCCGACCCATGTCTGTCTAGTAACGGAGATAATAAAATGTATATACGTTAATATCTTATTATTTATTTCATTGCCTTAAAGGGGATACACTTAAAACATAGAAAACATAATAAGAAAATAAACAAAATGCAGTAGAAAAAAGGAAAAGACAGAAAAAGGCAAAAAAAAAACACAAAAGACAAGAATAGACAAACAAACAAAAATTAAAAGGGAAATAGCTGTAATAAGTGGAAAACAACGGCAGTAGAATACCGGAGGAACAAGGGAAGTGATGCTTACAAAAATCGAAGTCCAGAGACACAGCAAAAACGGCAACAGGGAAAAACAAAGACAAAACAAGGACGTGAGACGGCCACAATGCAAGGAAATAAAAAGGACGACATTAAGAACTAAGGCACTCATAGTGTGAACTCCCATGAAAACCGGGAGTGACATCAGGTGCTCCGGAAGGGTGTTAGCATGTTCTGCTCCACTAGTGGTACCCGTCACACTATCAGTGAGTCAATCCAGGGTCGAGTCAAAACCGGGTATGTCAAATCCGTGAAGATGTGAAATCTAGCTGAAAAAAGCATTCACAAAAGGGAAAGTCATAAATACAGGTAAAGAAAAAATTACAAGAAAGGATGGTTAGACTTAGTCATGAACGAAAGACAACAAATCAGGAAAAGTGTGTATAAGAATTGAGAGAACACAAAATAATGCAGACAAACACCAAATGACTAGGGTTATAGTGGAAACTTAAAACAAAAGACAATCGGACAATCGTGAAACACAGAGGTTAAAGTATGGCTTAGACAACATGACATATGGTCAAGATAAAGAGTTAGGGTAAGTCGTGAACAAAGACAACATTACTTATCTAACAACGCTATAACAGAAAACGTTGGGGTTAGCATGAGATCAAAGATAAGACCAATAAAAGAACCCTGAATCGGGGTAGGGCGAGACTAATATTTACCAATGACATGGCACGACCAATGACAATACTATGGACTGGTGGAGACAAAGCCAAAGCTCGAGACCAGACCATAAGGTCAATGATACACTTAAGTACATCAGCACATCCATTACACTTCTATGCTCCGGAACGGAAACGATCTCCGGAATCGGAAGGGAAAAATGGAAGACCTTTAACAAAGGGCCTATGAGTGCCGTACTATACTACTCTTTATCACATCGAAATTAAAAATGGTTTGATATCTGTATATCCTGTTTCACTTTTTTTAAAAACACTCCACTTTGAATCAAAGGAAAGAAACAACGTCAGTAGAATACCGAAGGAACAAAGGGGTGAAATTCACAAAAATCGAAATCCAAAGACAGAGCAAAAACGAGAACACAGAAAACAATGACGTTAGACACAAAAACAATGACGCCAGACAGACACAAAGCACAGAACCAGAAACCACAACATTCAGAACAAAGGCACTCACAATGTGAACTCCAGTGAAACTGAGAGTGACATCAGGTGCTCCGGAAGGGTAAGCATGTCCTGCTCTGTTAACAGCACCCGTCACACTGTGAGTGATTCAATCCGGGAAAATGTCAAAGTCGGTAGTCAAATCCGGGAAGACGTGAATCTAGAAACAGAAACATTTATTACTTACTTGGGCGAACTGTGTCGATATCAAACTTTCGCAAGCTTTATTGCTAATTTAATGAGTTAACGCAACAAGACCGATTTAATGACTAAATGCAACAATATCAAAATTCAGACGGCACAGACATTACCCATGAAATCTTATCAAATCTAATGTCAATTGAGTACATCGAACAAACGAATACCGAAGGGAAAAATAAAAGATCCCAAAAACATGACAATTAATATTAAGCAGAAATTAAGACAACATAAGAAAAACAAAACAAATAAAAAACGGACAGGAACGCCACACAACTAAAACACTTGCAGTGTGACCCAAAAAAAGAACTGGAAGGTCTTATCAGGTGCTCCAGCAGATTAAGCATGATATGCTCCAAGCGTGGCACCTTGAAGTGAACATTGCAAAAACATTGGCACTTTATATGTATTACACAAAAATTATCATTAGCTTACAGGTAATTGTAACTTTTGCGTGCTTCTTTCTTAGGTGCAAAACATTTGAAAAGGGATTTTTTTTTACTGGATACACATGCCTATATCCTTAAGAACGCAATGACACAAAATAAGTGACGCGTAAATTACATTTTAGCCAGTCTGTTTCTTCAAGACTTGTCAAAAATAAAATACACGTGCTTTAATAATAATGAACAACTTCAAACTAATCGATATACAATTTGTTCAAATGTAAAAACATTCAGCATACCAACATTAGTCGTAGAAAATAAAAACGTGCAAAACAAGTTTTCAAATCTTTATCATTTTCCTAACATTGATAGTTAAAGATTCAGTTGATATTTTTGTTTTACAAAAAATCTGTTTTTCACTTTTACCGACAGAAGACATTTGTGTATTTACAAAATAACAGAGCAAAGTTCCTTCATCTTAACAGTTTTAAATGATAATGACTTGAAATGCTAACAATTAAAAGACAAAAAGTCTATCTTTGTTGAAAATTTATCATCACTTCCTTGAAAGACATAGTATTCATTTATTTTGATTGAAAGTATCTAGATAAAACGTGTTGAAATCTTAATCTGGAAAAAGAATGCAGCCTTTCTAATAAAATAGGCGTTTGATCTTATGATTTTTTGTGTTATCTAAAATAATAAACAATAGCTAGCAGTAGGCAAAATTATAACTTTGCAGACTATTGTAGGGGTATTGTAATTCGTGACGAAAACTCCGTTTGTTTTTGTTAGTTTATAGACATCTATAACAAATTCAAACCGATTCCTATATCAATGTCACCGACTTTTAACACTCAAAAGGTCATTAGACAGCCCCTTATTTAGTGTTGTAATGAAAATCCGTGAACAGTGTGTAATTTTATGTGGCATGACGATGTTAAAGACCATTGTGTTATTGTTATTTGGGAGAATTATTGGTGTTTTACCATACAAATAAAAAGACATTTTGCAATGTAGCAAGAATCTATTTCCGAAATAACACATGCTGATTATGAGTTAGGACTGGCCTTTCAACATGTTGAGTAACAATTATCTTCCCGCCCGCGGTGAATCTTATGACAGTTCACATTTTTGGTGCTATTTGTTCTTTAGTTATTGCTAATTCCCATGGAGGATTGGCTTTAGATTTGGGACAACTGCCTTATTAACAGGTAGATGGAATAGCAGTATGAATAACCATAAAATGTGCAGTATCAGTGTGTTATCTGTATACTAGCATGTTTCCGAATTTATTAAATGAGGACAATGTAATGTAGAGCACTGCAGACATTCAAAGTGGAACAGTTGTCGCTATAGAAACAGAGGGTACTACGAGAAAATAAATACCCTGCAATTGATAATCTCAAAATGACGACATATAACAATATCATTGTAATGTGAGCGCGGCTCCTTGAGATAAGATGAAGTTCTACCTCTTCCCATTTATAAAATAAACAAGGTTCGGAAATATTTTGTTTATATCATGCAGCCGTTCCCTGATGCGGGTGCTTTTTCGTGACGTTTGAACAAAATGAACACATTTTTGGGCATGTTTACGATATTCGCTTAATCGGGATTTGAAATGTGTATCAACAGCTAGACACTTGTATAAAAATTATGAAAAACTGAAAATGATATCAAGAAGAGTGATGTGAAGCAGTTCGTGTAAACATAAATAAACACATACAGCTCATTAAAATTATTGTAGTTGGACTTCACATATGTGTTATCGTCTCATGTTCATTTACTCCATATCCTGTCGTAAAGTACAGAATTTAAAATTCTTGTCGATCAGTGATAAAATGTAATGTATGCACACATATTATGTCGAAATAATTGAACAATGAAAGATAGAGGCGGAGATTGGCCTAGATCTTCGACATTGCTGCCTTCAAAGGGTCGTAGAAAATAATTCTGTATTATGTGCACATACTTACAGAAATCGAAGTCCTCCGATCCTAAAATTGGAACGCAAGGTCTAGTCAAAAGTGAAAAATTACAGTTTCTTCAGAAAACGACAGAGCATACACTTCTAAAAACACTCATTAAGACAAAAATTATCATCTTTTTTTAAGCTTTAATTTTCTGAAAATATCATACTTCCAAAGTACTTGCATGTGGAACTTGAAGTGCAAATGGGTACTAATTGTGACAAAACATAGAGTAGTAATCAACAGGTAACAGGTGTATATTAAAACTTGATAGCTAGTTAGTGTCATCTTTCAATGACTTCTTATCAAATGAAATGTGATTGATTGAATTTATAAATAGCAGAAAGAGCATCTAATTTTACTTTGAAAAACAGAGGCCGACTTTAACTGCCAGCTAATTGATATGATCATCACGAAAATAAAAATATACACCAACTTTTCATAACTAAAAAGTTCACGTGTAGATAGGGGTTTGCTTCAAAAAATTATTGCCATCTAACTGGTATTTAAAAAAAAATCAAAGTACTGAAGTACTGTTTAGTCGCAGAAGCAGTTAGCATAGGCCAATTAGCATATTTTCGAAATATATAATGTTTTTTGTATTTTTGGTGACTTTGAAAGAACATGATAGATGTAAATATTGTATATATATACAGCTTTGATCAGACCTATTTTGGAGATTTGATTAGATAGCCGTTTGAATTCAAGGAAGTATTATCAGAAAAATTTTGAAGTGATTTTATTTTATTTAGTTGAAGCTTCCTCTAATGACCTTTTGGTGTGTTCATTTTCTACATAAATGGATATTATAATGGACAGTTGCTAGCTTTAAACACAGCACTTAATTTTATAGACATAGGTACAAACAATGTATATGTCTGTCCTTATCACTAATATTTTAATGTATCATATATTCCAGCTATCTATGGAAAACTCTGTACCGGGGTTCTAAATCAGCTCTCGAAACTTTTGTAGACGAACTAACACATCTTATATCAGATCTTTACACAAACCAGTCTCTTAACCCAAGTTAGCACTGCAAACGAATACCGCAGCAAGACTGATTAAAGGGAGAATTCCAAAATCAAAAATAAAAAATCTCGGCAAATCATATCAAACACGAATTTAGACAGCATGACAAAGACAGAACAAATAATCTAAAAAGAAAACAAAACGACACAAAACTAAGGCACTTACAGTGTGAACCCCTACAAAAACTGAGGTATCATAAGGTGTTCCGGAATGGTAAGTATGATCTGCTCCACGCGTGGCACCCGTCACACTGCAAATGTGAAAAGTCCGGTATTGTCACAGTTGGTGTTTATCAGTCCAGTAATCAACTCTGGATCTACCCAAAGATATCTATTCTCATATGTGAAATAGAAACATTGTAATGGTCTGTCAAATCATGGTAACGACCGTAAAACTTCTGTAGAGACAATTGCAACAGTGACTGAACATACCCTTGATGTGTAAGTTTTCGCTCTGTTGACAAAAGCAAGTATACTCTTCAGCTGAAGCTGTATTAATCAGCTTAAATATATCGGTAATCCAAGATCGGGTCTACTTATCTAGTATCTGGAAAATGCAAGTCAAACTGACAAAATTCTCAGCTGTGGATGTTTTTCTATCGAAGACACTCACTGTGACCAAAGATAATTTATGTGTAAATGCATATTGCTCGTCGTTGAAATTCACTTTTTCAATCAAAATTTTTTTTATGCTTTATGTTTTAAGCGCTTTGCTGTCCATTTTAAAGTCATCATTATACCGTTTGGATTTATACATGTATATATGTTTATTGTGCTGCAAAGCAATCTTTGCATCATTTATTTCATGTACGCATATATCATGTCGAGACGCGCATTCACATTCAAATGGTTGACTTACATTTCATTATATCATTTATAGGTTAAGATTACTTTTCCTTCCAACTGTTAATTTAGTTAGGTTCAATTGTAGTAAAATCAACGTAATATTGTTCTTATGGCATTTTACTTTACGCCAATTATGGCATTTTACTTTACGCCAATTAGGTATTTTACGTAACTGTTGAATTTTATTT
>MJUU01062270.1:42813-69422 GCA_002080025.1 Modiolus philippinarum
ACATTTAACCTCCATCTCAAACAGTTTTTGAAATAAAAGTAAAAATGTTAAAAAATCGTGAAAATTCAAAGAAGAAGGGGCCATAACTCCTATGTGGGTCGTCAGATTTTCTTCAAAATTGCAGGAAATGTGGATCTTACTATGCTAACCATTTTTGTAATTAAAACTTTACTTCTATCTTCTACCATTTTCAATATATAAGACTAACACTAACAAAAAAACACGTAAATTTTACGGAAAAGGGGCAATAACTCCAAGATGGGTTATCGGATATTCTTCATAATTGCAGGACGGGTAGATCTCATCATGCTGATCATTTTTACCTCGTGTCAGATTTTTGATATCTGTAACGGTTTTCGAGTAATTTGCAAAAAACGGCAATTTACCCCTATGTTCTATTTTTAGTAACAGCGGTCATGTTGTTTGGTCTACGGACATAAAAATCACAAACTTGAAAGAGCATACACTGGTGATGATTCAAGCCAAGTTTAGTTAGTATTGGCCGGGCAGTTTCAGAGGAGAAGGTTAACGGACGGACGGACGACGGACGCCGAGTGATGGCAAAAAATCACATGGCCTTTGGCCAGGTGAGCTAATAATGTGCACACATGCATCTAGCCGAAGCTGATCTTTGCCAATTTTCACACGATCACTGAATCCTACAACAAGTATTTGACGTTAAACATCTAACAAGAGCAGAACATTACAATGTTAATTCATGTACTTCGTTTACAAAAAGAAAAGAAAGAAATATGAAATCAGGAATCAATTTCTGTGTTAGTTCTTAAGGTAAATATTAGATGAAATATAACCATATCATTTATTTATCTTAAAGTCGTCAATCTCAGATATATTGTACGCATTGAAAAACAGGCAAGAACAGAGGATTTTAAAAAATGTCTATATTAGTGAACTATCGAACATTTGATCACAATGCACACCTCATTTCCATTAGCGCACTTCTTATGCTTGTTTAAACGTTCGTCAAAACAATTGCATAATATAGATATGCGAGTAATTTTATGTTTTTTACTATCCTGCATCCATGTGCTAATGAAAGACAATAGATGTAACATTGTAAGACAATAAGCAATGAATTCATTCTGCTCAAAACAGTATTTGCAAAGATTTGCAAAGATCGTTCTAAAACGCTTTCTAGCGACTTCACGATGAAGGACAACAACAAGAGCGTTGTTCCATTGCTGTTCTTTACTTTGTATTGGTATGATTTTGTCTAATGCGCATTTACTCCATATCCATTCATTGTTTATGCAATACTGTCGGTGCTCTAATTACGATTATTAATTGAAAGGTCTAATATTAAAATTATATTGTAAAATATTTCTCACCTACTGAACCCGGTGCTGTATCTGCAAAAGAATCAAAATACCGAACTTACTGTTAATTTATTTTATGCAAAAAGGAGGATTACAAGTATATTTTTTCTATTTTATGTTTGAATAACCTGATCTGATGCAACTTTGGACAAGTCCTGACTGGGGATTAAATTCTTATATACTTATCTAGACTGCTATTAGCTGAAATGCTATCAAAGACCTGTGAGGATAGACCAGAAGCTTAATTAAGGTCGCATGGTTGGGTTTACCGCTCTCAAGGATATCGCTTGGAACTGTACTACAGCAAGGTACTCTGTCACATCACTCTTTACTTTCTGCGGCCAAGGTAACACAATACGGGACTTTCGAGATAGGAGCTTTTTTGTGTTTTTACATAAACAGGAGGGAAAACTGGTACCAGGCTCTATCAGTCCTGTCGGGTTCACGTACACTATGGGGATTAAACTCAATGTATGCACCTTTGATATGAAAATAGAATCGTATCGGTTAACGTATAAAGATAATAATTGTATGATAGTAAACAATTAAATTACTCTTCTGTGATTAAAAAATTAAGGATAAGGATTCTTTGAATGATGGTCTTACTTGCACAGTGAAAGATAATAGATATACGGAAAGGACATCATTTTCAGTATGTTATTAATATTCAGATTTTGTTCATGTTGAAGTTCAATTACATCTATTTTCTTCAACAAAATTTAATCTGCTGCAAAGTGAATAGTGTTCATTGTAATTTGCATAGCTAGTTAGAGTGGTCACTTGAAAGCAATGGTTTCAGAGCATTCTGAATTATGGCTAGTTTAAAGTTTTCATATGGAAACAATAATGTCAAATCATTCTGAATTATCATCAGATTTGTTATCCAATAGGAAAGCAAGAAAAAAGTTCGGGAAAAATATTCATACTGCCAGTCAATAGTCTGAGAAACTATTGACCGGNGCGTGATATTTTTGAACCAATCAGAATAAGGCAGGTGGTCAACAGATCGGTGTCGGTCAACAGACTGAAAACTGTTGACTGGTCAACAGATCGTTTTTTGGTTTGAGAAATAAAACAGACAAAATGTCGATATGTTTCCCCAATGCATTTATAGAAGGAAAATATTATAAGGTATAACAAATGGATTTATAGACCTGACTAGAGAATATTGGCCGAGAACGAACTCCGAGGTCAGCACACTTTAATTAGGTCTATAAATTCATGTTTTGACCGAACTTGTCAAGATAAAATTGTTTTTTTATTTGTTTTTTTTGTTTTATTACATCACAGAAAGTCATGTAATGTACAAATAACATCACAGATTAATAATGCGTTTAGTATGGCGGTTTCATCACACTTTAATGCAAAGAACACAATACAGAAAATTAACACTATTAAAGTACAAAACATAAGACACAATCATTATCACCTTTCCTTATTGGTTAACCCTACTTGTTGGTTGCTAAAAGTATAAAAAAATCAAGATATTTTCAAAAATTAAACTATTTTCCTTAATTTCTTATTATAAACTCACCAGTCAGTTTTGTCTTAAACCGAACAACCCCGTTACATAAATCACATAAGGATGGTATTGAATCATTATACTGCTTACCAAACGCTAAAAGTATATAACTTCGCCATTAATAATTCTACATTGGATTTAAATAACAAAATACCGAAGTTACTATGAATAGTGCATTGAAATACAAGCCTATACCATGCTAAGTTTTAACAACGTTTTAATAAAATGGTTGTCCCAACTTTTTGTCGATCTGTTTTTCTTTTTATTTAAGGTAGTTGCCACCTTTGAATTAAAGTAATGAGAATTTTATAAGAGTATTCTGCATTAGGAGGCCTTATTGAAAGGTTGACATTAGAGAAGAAAAAAATAATAGGTGCATTCACTTAATTTAGAGATACAAGCACTTCAAAATTTGGCGGGAAATGCCATTCGTAGATTTGATTTTTCATAGTTTTTGTATAGAAATTTGTAAGTTTTGAAAGTCAAGTGAAGGAGTAATGTCAATTTCCTAAATTTTTGTCTAAATTCGTTGAAAGTACAGGCTTTAAGAATATAACATGAAAAGTTGGTGTTATGATATGCAAAAAGGAGAGGAGTCCGAAATCAACAGTGGCAACTATCTTAATATTTGGAATGGAATGATATTACATGTAGAAAATAGCTGAGGTGTTAAGGGACTAAAATTAAATGTGGGCCATCAATCCGATGCTGTCAAGAGGAAAACCCCTACAAAAGGCAAAGTTGGAAGGTATGTACAAGACCTTCCAACTTCGCCTTTATGGGTTTCCCTCTAGAGAGCATTGAATCTAAATTTTCAGAATGCAGTTATTTCTTCGTTGCCCAACAAAACATTATTTTGGTTGTTGCATGATGCTTGAAATATCATAAGATGCTAAAAATAAGAAGAAACTGAATTTGAATCCCAATTTATAGGATTAATGGTATGCCCGAAATTGTCAAAAATGAGTATTTTCAGGTATGGTCACTCACATTGTTTGAAAAAATATTTGATCCAGACTGACAGCATTGGTAACATTGACTGTCTGATAAATCAACGATAGAATCTGAATAATTATGCAATTACAAATAAGATATTCAACAAAAGCTAATAAAGTAACTAAAAATATAAAAGACATATATAGAAGCCCGGTTTTACTTTTTTCCTCATTGACCGCTCCCCGACATAAACATTTTGCTTCAATGACATATTTTAGCTGCGATCGATGTTGCTCAACAATACCGCTTAAGTGCACGCTAGGGGTCTTCTTGATCTCGTTTGAGGGGTGAATATTGTTCACCTCTGGTTGAAGACCCTCAGCCGACATCAAGATGTAGACAGGAATGAAAGCCATGTTCTTGATAAACTGGACTTTTCTATATAACGTATGCGTTCTTGTCACAAGTACATTCACTCCATATCTTTTCATTTTTTCGAAAGTTATACTTAAAATTGAGTCAACACGGCCTTTCAGCAGCACATATTCAATTAAAAGGTTAAAGATATACGTATCAATCTGATGCTGCTTTACGAACATACAAAATATACAAGGCAAAGAATATCTTAATTACGAATTTATTTTCAAACAGACAATTAATGGAATCCCGAGAATCTGTAGAAAGCTTAATTTTGTACTTCTTCGATTTTTTCCTAAATTATGTTGATGTTATGTCTGTACTTAATTCTAATTATATGTTTGGGATTTTGTGATTGAGTCGGTTAGGTCAAAATGATGAATACTACCATTTTGCTTCAGTATATATATATTTAAATTTCGAAAAAAATAATTTATCTCCTATGATAAAAAAAAATTATTGTGATTTAAAGTTAATGCCATGTATTAAGACAATTATCATTTCAGATTTCTTTGAAACGAAAAAGTAAAATCGCGCGACCTTTGAAATCACAGCGAACCTTCTTATATTGTTCTTTGTTGCGCCTCCTTTTTTTGCCATATTGAATCGCCACTTCCTGTTTTTTACTATTATATTCCAAATGATACTTTTTAGCATATTTTTTCTCATTAACCTCATGCACCAAAGTCAATTCATATTCGGTATGGTTCTTTAGTTTCGGGAACTATATTGTGTCTTACTTTGTCGGCCATATTGCTCTTGCACATCTTGTTCACGTACTTGGTACTTTTTTATTGTATTTTCCAAAGTGGACAAACACACATCACTAAAACTTAATTTCAGTCTGGAGCACATAAGTGCGTCCTGAGTCTCCCTTTTTGGCCGTATTTCTCTTCTTCTTCTTTTGACTGATTAAGTACTTTTTTACTTTTCTTTCCGAATGGGACTGTTTAGATTTTATCTGCACTGAAGAGACATAAGTTGTCGAAATGCGCATATGCAGAATTTAGATTCACAGTGTCTTCGGTATGTAGTTATTCGTTTCACTTTTCTTAGCAACCACACGTCACAGCGACTTCATTTTTGGCATGAAGAGTTCTATTCTGTCTTCTCCATTTACGACCATATTGCTTTCACAATTCCTGTTTACCGAATGTGTTAGTTTTACTTTCAACTACCTAATATGATATGTAGTCACTCTTTTCTCAGCAATCCTACACCACAGCCACTGGAGATTTGGCATCGATTTCGAGTTCCGGGTAATATACTTGGGTTCTTTTTCTTTTTCTCGGCCATTTTGCTCTACTACTTTTTTTTTTTAATGGTAAATGACTTGTTTCATAAAAAGGTTTGTATGACCATTTTATGTTGTAAAATACATTTTTAAATTGATCGGCAGGATATTTGTCGCCGAAAGTTGTGATCGGGGTATTTCTAGTTAGCAGAAGCTCACAGATGCCTTTCCAATTTTATTTTTAAAACTCGCTATATTTAAATTTTAGGAAATTTTGTTAAAACGTAAGGCGTATCTCTCTCTCGCAAAGCTCTGTCCTTAGCTCATTTTCGCTTTACTATTTACACTTTATTTTTAATTTGTTCTCTATCAGATTATACACATTTTTGGGTACAGGATTTCCAAATGTTTCTATTTGATCTGCATTGAAGGGACATAAGTTGTCGAAATGCGCATATGCAAATCTAAATTAACAGAAACTTCGGTATTTTCTTAATTATTTATACGAATAAAATAGACTCATATATTTCTAGTGTAATTTTCACAAAACAGCTGCAGTATTTTAGTTTCATATCTTTAAGGTTAAAGATTTTGTTGTAAAAACTTACTTGAAAAAGCCCAAATAAAAATTGTTGAGCCGTCAAAAACTTCATACTTCTTACAATTATATATAATATTGTTGACGTCGGCATTAAAATCGAAGGAACTAAAACACAAAAAGATGTGAATGTAAACTCACTCGAAACTCATTTTTGGTGTAAAGCATGCAACAATCATACGATTTATACAATTTTTCGATGTGTGCAATCACAATAGATATACTAATAGGTAATTATATTTTGACTCTCATACAATGTTGATTTGATTGGTACTTGAATGACATTCTTTTTCGATATTTTTGATAATCAATGCTTCTTAAATACTGTTCTTTCCAAATTATTTGATACTTATGCTGCTGATGATAGATTATTCATTTGAACACTTGAAGAGCACAACCAAGTTTACCGTTGTTTATGCTGCATCTGTGTAACTATGTCTTTGTAACTTATGTATGTAATGTTTCTTATATAGTTCATTAAAAACTTCTTCGTTTTATTAAGACATAATGTAAAAATCTTTTTTAAATATCGTTAAAGACATAGAAGATCATTCCTTTTTAAACTATTCTTACTATTCTGCGAAGAATGCATCCCGGTGTCCTATAGATCTGTATATCAAGGTACCAGTTGAAGGGCTAAATTCTCTACCGAACGTCCAATTATAACCGGCCTCGTCAACAAAGTGTTTATTTGCCAGGTCATCAGGATATCCAGCATTTTCAGAGTTAGCTACAAAGTACACAAAATGAATGGTTTATTTCACACGCTACGAAGCGAAAGTGTGCATTGTGTATATATTTTTATTATTGCATTATTGAGTATATATTTTTATGGGAAAGGTCTTTTTTATATCCCCGCTTTGATGGGACGGTAGATAGTTATGCTAGTGTCCGTCCATTCGTTTGTTCGTCCCTTCGTCCGCTCGTTCGTCCGCCATATGGGCACATACTTTGTGGCGACAACTTGCTTTTTTTATTTTGTGAATCTTTTAATGAAAGGAAGATAACAGGAAACAGTTACAATGGTCGAACATTACAATCACATGTCACAATCAACCAGGGAACTGCACAAGAAAAACAATAAAATGACAAAAGACAAACATAGATAACGATAGGAACTCGGGATAGCCGGGCAGCCAGCGCTAGGGTTTATGGGTACCCAAACCTCCCCTTTCTCTATTCCGTTTCCCTATAGTATAATAAACATACAAGTAAAACCCAATACAGGTAGACGACTAACTCTAAGCCCACAATCTTGAAAAGGAAAGAATAGACAAAACGTAATTTAGATAGATGGGTCGAGGAGTGCTCGCCGCTAAGCTCAAGAAGCCTAGTCTGCTGGTAAAACACTGTCGCACTACGGAATAATAATCAAATTCAAAACTTCCCGAAGGGTTTGGTGAAGAATCATCATGGATTTCAGTAGACATCGGCAGTATCAGTGAGAGATCAGTATAATTGTAAAATCTTCAGGTCATTGGATCCCAAAGCCAATTGAACGGAATCATGAAGAATATCCGGTCAATATCCCCTATTGCGTAAAGAATGTAAGGTACGTCCCAGTTTTTCTGGATTTTTTATCAATTTTTGACATTTTTTAACAACATTTCCGTAAAAACGAGGGTGAGAAATGCCTTTAGTAATAAGCTGTTTCCGAGTCGCAATATACTTAGATACCAAATATTCATATCTTCTATAAAACTTCTTAAATGTGTTTATCAATCTATGAAATCTGTAACCTTGTTGTAATAGTTTGGATGTGATATTAAGGTTACGTTCATTAAAGGCGTCAAGACGCGTGCGAATCGTACCAGTTGAGATATATACACCCCGTATGATGGTGCTGCAGGAACGTCGCCATCAAGAAAAGGGAAATTAGTAATAGTGAAATCAAAATGATCCCTTTTATCATAAATTTTAGTTTTAATTTTTCCAGAGTCAACGATGATAGATCAAGAAATGGGCAGTATTTAGAATCATTGTTTGCTTTATTAAGTTTCAGTTCTTGTGGGTAAATGAGGTCGACATAGTCCAAAAACTGGGGATTGTCAATAGTAAGGATATCGTCGATATACCTGCTGTTAACGTTGAAAATTGAAATATGTTGATCACTGTTTTGTATGGTTCCATCCTGTAGTTTTTCATAAAGTCCCGTTCGTAACAGAACAGGAAAATATATGCAATGAGAGGTGCACAGTTTGTACCCATGGGAATTCCAATGACCTGTTGATAGACGATGTTTTTCAAGTAAGTAATTTGTTAACTGGTTACGTTGAAGCTTGTATATATTTTCTCACCGGGAACAGTTTTGAATTCGAGAATATAAGTATAAAAGCAAATTATTACCACTGTTTAGGGTCATTTCTAAATACCCCCTTCACATACACGAATGTTTCTTACGAATGGCAACGAATGATCGATTTTTAGTTGGTCGCATGCATTTGTATCTAACTCGCTGATATTCGTAAATAACTCGTTGACATTCGTAGATATTCGTATCGATTCGTGTTCGCACATGAACATTTTTTGACATATCAAACATTTTTACACGAATGTCCACGAATCTTTATCGATTATTTCATCAGTAGAGTGCTCGAAAACAACGGCAGTAGAATACCGAAGGAACAAAGGGGTGAAATTCACAAAAATCGAAGTCCAAAGACAGGGCAAAAACGAGAACACAGAAAACAATGACGTTAGACACAAAAACAATGACGCCAGACAGACACAAAGCACAGAACCAGAAACCACAACATTCAGAACAAAGGCACTCACAGTGTGAACTCCAGTGAAACTGAGAGTGACATCAGGTGCTCCGGAAGGGTAAGCATATCCTGCTGTGTTAACAGCACCCGTCACACTGTGGGTGATTCAATCCGGGAAAATGTCAAAGTCGGTAGTCAAATCCGGTAAGACGTGAAAACCAATCTTCACAATTCGTACAAGTCATCGTTAACCGATCCCAATAAATTGTAAAGCGTTCACAATAAATCGTGGACAATATGGTTCCTAAAATGTTTTACGATTTATTTACAAATAATTGCGAGTAGTTTTCGGATAAACATACATTTTTGCGATAATCTTGAGAATAAATACGGTTACTTTACGAATTTATACGAATACTTTGAGAGGGCTTTCCAAATGAATGCGAGTATCTTGCGAATGGGTTGGAACTCCAGTCTCAGTTGTGCCCCCTTCTAAATAAAGGATGGAAAAGTTATGATGATATAAAGGAGTAGGGGCGGTAAGGTCCTTATTTGGCCTGAAAAATAAATTTGGTTGAATTCCTCGAATTTCTTCATTGAAATGTTCTATGGGTAAAACAATTACAATTCTCAAATATTGATATATGATTATCGAGTTTTTGAGTGTAGAAGAAGGGACAAATTGAAGATTTTGTAGAAAAATGACAAATTTGACCAATTTTGACTACTTTTTCTGTAAAGGAAATATTAAACACATGCAAGAATCACAACAATATTTGAATGAGAGGTTCAATTCATTTGTACCAATAAGTTGGTAAAATATCTAATTGGTTCTTGAATGTGCTAAGAAATCTGTTCGGAAATCTGCCTAATTCGGTATCTTTCTATGAAAATTCTCAAATGTATCCTTTTTATGACGTCTGAACTTTACCTATTGTGACGTCATTGGTTCTAATTTTTGTATTTTTTCTATAAATGGGATCTTATAGCTTTGAAACGAGCATGAAATAAAATATTGGTGTCCAACTTAGAAATTCACTGGAGTCTTGGGCCAAATCAACCCCTTATCGCACCTTGTTCTTTTCTCTTTTTTTCCCTCCGTGGCTGTGGAAGCAAAGGTCGAGGAATATACAAAATAAAGCTTATTTTGTGGTAGGACATTACTCGTCTCCCTATATATGCATTTCAAGCCCGCTAGAGGTTATATAGTCTTATATGTATATAAGTAAATGTTACCCCAAAGGAAAAATTGATGCCGTTTGTGAAAAACTCGCAATTTAATCTAAGATTTTCGTAAAAACTCGTAAAGTTATCGTAAATAATTCGTTTATTATCCGTAAAAGCTAGGATCAAATTGCAATAATTCGTTTTGTGCTCGCTAGAATTCTTAGATAACTTGTATCCATTTTAATGTCGTTCGCTTTCGTTAATTTTCAGTGTAACTACATCGCGTTCAATCTTGAGAAATTGTTAAGAGATCGTTCATACTCGCAACTCATCGTTAGAAATCACAATTCACTCGTAAATGTGTTTTATTCGCAAGCATTTGTGTTAGTTTTACGAATCTTGTAAATTTTAAAGATTCGTAAGAAATATTCGTGAATGTGAAAGGGACATAAGCCATGATTATTATTGGCTCTTTGTTTTTGTTATTGTGTGGATAAAGCTAAACTTTCCATTTATATATTAACAAAATTATATCTGACAAACCGCGTGATGTACAGTTAAAGTAATCAAATTCACACTAATCAGAAGTGTGCATCATCAGAATGCTTGCATTTGTAGACGTTATTTGCGAATTTGGAGGAAAAGTATTCCAATAGAAAATATGGACACTTTTAAGAACTAAATGTGCGCCACTTTTATCCGATGTATTCCTTTATTTATATATGGGGCCAATTTCAAACAATGACTCGTCAGAAAACAGAAAATATTATCGCCAAGTCATTTCATTACAGTTACCGTTGTAAAGATGTTCTTTCCCTTAACAAAAACCTTCATATTATATTCCGATATTTACTCATTAACATCATTAATACACTTTCATCTGCATCTGTATTAATAAATATGGGCGCCTGATATCAAAACGTTAAATTTTGATTGATTAACCTCTGAAATAATCACAATCGTTTGCTGTTTTCTGTATTTATAATTTGGTCCTCAACATTGAAAGATTCTTTAGTAGACATTCAAAGGTTGGTGTAGAATGAAAATTATATACAGCACTTGATTTCAAATCTCATGAGGTAACCCCTTTACGTGCAATTCATTTCACTCATATGAAAAATATTTCTTGTTTGGGCTTACATTTCGAATTTTTGTATTTGACGAAAATAGTCATCATTTCAAATTTATCAGTTTCTCTATCATTGACAGTAATATTCCAACGTCTCTAGCTCACGTAGTGTATGTTTCACAGCTGATTCTAGAGCTAGCACAAATTATACAGTCTTTCTCATTAAACATAGTTAACTTCGTGACCGCCTCATTGATCAAGGCTTCAATTCCGTATCGTACGGTCATTAAAAAGTTTGCTATTAAATATCAGTTCCTTGTGGAAGAATTGAAATTTCGGTCCAAATTATGATTCAAGATTCCTTTTTACTAATAGCTGGGATGATCATTTCTTTAAAAGTTAGGAGTATCTCCCTCGTGCAAAGCTCTGTCGTTAGCAGGTTGGCTTCAAGTTTGGATCAATTGATTTTTTTTTCTCTATCAGCTTTAATACATCTTTCGATTTCTGGATTTTCATCTGCACTGATGAGACATTCTGATCCTTACTATTGACAACCCCCAGTTTTTAGATTATGTAGACATCATTTACCCACAAGATCTGAAATTAAATAAACCAAACAATGACTTAAAATACAGTCCTTTTCTGGATCTAACTATCATTATTGACTCTGGTAAAATAAAAACAAAATATATGATAAAAAGAATGATTTTGATTTAAATATTACTAGTTCCCTTTTCTTGACGGCGACATTCCTCTAGCTCTATCCTACGGGGTATAGTTATCTCAAATGGTACGATTCGCACGCGTTTGTCTACTCTTGACGATTTTAATGAACGGAACCATATCATCACAGCCAAACGTTTACAACAGGGTTACAGATTTCATAAGTTGTTGAATACATTTAAGAAGTTTTATAATAGATATGAACATTTGGGTCTAAATATGGCGTTACTCGCAAACAGTTTATTATTACGGACATTTCAAATCCTCGTTTTTACGGAAGCCAGAAACTAATTAAAGATCCAGAAAACTTACATTCTTTACTTTATAGGGGATATCGACAAGATACTCTGCTTGCATCCGTAAAATTAGCATTGTGATCTAGAGACCTGAAAATTTCAAACACATACTGGCCTCTCACTGATACTGCCGATGTCTACTGAAATATATGTTCTTGACCAAACCCTTCGGGAAGTTTAGAGTTTGATTTTTCTTCCTTAGCGCGAAAGGGTTTTACCAGCAGACTAAACCCCTTGTGTTAGCTGGCAGTTTAGCGGCGAGTACTCCTTGACCCACCTTTCAAAACGGCGAGCACTCCTTGACCCACCTTTCAAAATTACGTATTGTCATTTTCTCTCCCTTCAAAATTGTAGTCATGGAGTAAGTTTTCTACCTGTATTGGGTTTAACTCGTATGTTTATAGGGAAACGGGACAGATGAAGGGGAGGTTTGGGTACCCAAAAACAGGTTTAACCTTACTGCTTGCTTTTGCTAGTGCCGGTACCAAGTCCAGCTGTCCCGAGTTCCTATCGTTTGTCTTTTGTCTTATTTAAGTTTTTCCTTTGTAGTTCCCTGGCAGACTGTGGCATATGATTGCAATTTTCAGTCATCGTAAATGATTCCCCCTTTTTTACATAAGTTGTCGAAATGGTCATATGCAGAAAATAAATTCACAGTTACTTCGCGATATTTTGTTATTCTTTTTACTTTTCGTCTTTTCGCGACCTTTCAATAACAATTGCTGTTGAGTTGATACCTGACACAACTGCAATGGAAAGGGAGGTGTCATAGAACCGATTTAACCTACAATTTTTTTTGAAATGCCTAACCAAGTCAGGACCATTTCGGTCGACAATTTTTCCCGTTGTTTCCACCTGCTTAAATCCCTTTTACCTTTATTCGGACCTCATTTGCGCATGTGCGAAGTATATGGTTATCGAGCATGATACTGGTTGACCATTTACAGGAGCCATGTTAGAATAATAAATCATTGTCTAAAGCGTTACCCGTTAGTAAGAAGGACACTTTATTTGCGTTTTTACGCATTCAAAACAACGTTCGAGAATATATTACATATCGCATAAAACGTGTGAGAAACGTGCCTCTGTCGATCGTCTAACGCGTGCATAACTTACCAACAACTCATTGGTAAACGTCGTGAAATTTTGAGCACCAAACGTTCAACAACGCACGAGAACGTGCTGCTGACTTATACAACGCACTCAAGCATGCACGAAAATATTCTCACACGTCGGCACCCGTTGGGGTGTGAGTTATAGTGTGACAGGACTATTAGTAATAAGCTGTTTGTGAGTGACACCATATTTTGATATCAAATGTTCATTTCTTCTATAAAAATTTTTTGAATGTCTTTAGCAATTGATGAAATCTGTAGCCTTGTAATAGTTTATATATGACCGTAAAATTACTTTCATCAAAGTCTTCAAGAGTAAAACAAACGGTCGCGATTCGTACCAGTTGAGATATATACATCCCATAGGATGGAGCTACACAGGAACATCACCTTTAAGAACAAATAATACTGAAATCAATAGCATCACTTTTATTATATATTCTTTTACAAGAGTCAATGATGATAGTTAGATCCAGAACAGGCCAGTATTTGGAATTATTGTTCGCTTTTTTAAGTTTCAGTTCTTGTGTTAAGAAATCTCAATATACCTGCTGTTATCATTGAAAATATAGATAAGTTGATCACTGTTACAAAATGTGTCTACGGTTCCAATTTATAGTTTATTCATGAAGTCCCATTTGTAATAGAAAAGAAACAGATCTGCTACGAGAGTAACACAATTTGTACCCATGGGAATTCCAATGACATGTTGATAAACATCACGCCCAAAACAAACAAATATTGTGACCAGCCAAAAGTTTAGTGCTTCAATTTAACAATCACAATCCTTGTTTTTTTTCTTTTTTTTTTTTTTTTTTTTTTTTTTTTTTTTTTTTTTTTTTTGCGAGAACAAATGAACTGCACACCAGAAAATTTACAAAGACCATTTATTAAATTGTCCCAAATTTAATCCAGTTCAGTGGCACCATTATATAAAGTGAAGAAGAATCTTTCTATGATTGTAATTTATCTAAGACTTCGATAGAATTTCTTACGCTTCAAAAATAATTTAAACCAGATTTTGATAAGTTTTTCTACAGTTTTAACTAACTCCTTCATTCAAGTAAGTGCACTGGGCAAATCGATGGATAAGTTAGTAGTATAACAGTTTTCTCGATGCCCAAACCAAACTTTGCTTGTACGGATTCCTTTAAAGCTTAGGAACACAATCATTGTAAGTGAGGTGTTATTTCTAGTGGGAACTTTGATCATTTCTGTATCCTTGTACGTGTAGTATTACTTGTTGGGCTTTTTTTTTCGTCACAATTGGAACAAATGAATGGTGAGGTGTTATTTTAGTGGGAACTTTTTGCGTTTCAGTATCCTTGTAATATTACTTGATGGGCGTTTTTTTTTCGTCACAATTGGAAGGAATGAAAGTGTTAGACTTGGACAATTCGTTATTTAAACATATAGTACTAGTTTCTTTCAAATTAAATCAAAGCTGTTTGAAGCTTTGTCAACAGGTGCAAAGACATACATGTAATTGCCCAGATCTCTCATTTTGACTTAATGCTGGTTAATGAGAGCTTAAGATGTTGCTCATCTTGATTATCTTATTACTCTGATTGCGACCTTGAGGATAATTTTATTTTCTAAAAGTAATAAAAGCATGATTGTCTGCACTTTTTCTGATTTTAGCTTCCTAGTTAGATCTTTTTGGATATTTGCACTCTATCAGATTTCACAAATTTTGGGTTTATGGTCCTCTAAATGATCTGCACTGAAGAGACATAAGTTGTCGATATCTTCATATGTTGAAACTAAATTTACAGATACGTTAGTATTTTGTAAATTATACCATTAAATTCAATAATAAGTGACTGCGTCTTAAATGATATGAAAACAGGTTATCAAGATTGGGCAACGGATGACGGCGATTTTAAGAGCCCTTTTCCATTTTATTTTTGTTGACAATCCCGCATTCATTAATGATGAAAAGCTGGGATGTAACGTTGCTCGACAATAACCAATAAATTTCTGTCGAATTGGTGCTAGGGGGCCGTTTTGTATGAGCAAATCTCATTGTTTAAGGCCTCATGGTGACTTCAAGACGGAGAACGACAATAAAAGCTTTGATCCATTACTTTGTTTTACAATGTATATGTAGAGACTTTGTCTCATGTACATTACTCTATATCCTTTCATTGCACATTGCCAATATATTTTCGAACGTTGGCGATATTTATGTCATTTTCTAGAGAATCATTAAACCTCTGTATCCAAGATGATTAGGTTCCCATAAATACATTGTATATGTCGGCAAGGATTAGCGATATGGTGGCATGGAACAGTCTAAGGTGCTGGGATAGTTCTCAAAATTAGCATCACAGGTAATAGAGTAATAGAGTAATCGAAACAAATACTTCTATTAGGTTGTTGGTAAGAAAAGGAAAAGGGTTAGTCACCTGTAGTACGGTGTAGAAAATTAAAACAAATAATCTAAGTTAAAAAAAATTGATAGGTTGATGATCTTTTTTTAAGATACGAGTGACTGAAAATTTGGCGGGAAACTGAACTCCTCTGATTTTTCATAGGATTAACATAAGCAAGGTTTGACCGTGAATGAATGTGACAGAATAAATAGAATTTAATGATTTGTTTTTACAAAATGCTTATAACGATGTATAAAATGAAATTATGGTAAAAAATAAGGGGTCAATGGGCAAAAAAATTAGAATGCTTTTAAATGAATAAAACCTGAGGATTCCGAAAATCTGACAGAAATCACTTTATTAATTTCAGAAAACTAAGAAGCAACTCTGTAATTCAAAGCTGTGTTCTTTACTGTATTTGGTTTCCTTTTAGCATATTTATGATATGTGTTTCATATCTGCTATTTAATATGATTAGATATGTAGTCTCCCGAATGTTTTTATATCGATTTTCAATATTTGCACTCAAAGAAATAAGATCTACAAGAAATAAATTTCCTTTTTTTTCTCTGTTATTTTAACTCATCAAATACGTCAATGTTAAACGCTATTGTCATGTGCTCTGTGTTGCAGGTGACAGTTTCGAGGACCACCTATGGTCAAATATCTAAGTAAAGAAGTATGGGAAAGTTTTGACATTTTTATGCAGAATGATAATTAAAATAAAATATTCTTTCCATACTTTTGGTGAATTAAAACTTGTTAAGAAAGAGGTAAGAATTAATCAAATTAGCAAACCATATCCCTTGATGAGAGGTTCGCCATTGGTAATTTTTTTCATCCACATATAAATGTTGATCTATTTAATTTTTCGATGCACTTATGGCAGTTATTTGCCCTATTCATTTCTGTTGGTCTGTCAATTTTGTGAAATGTTATGGGTGTTTTTCGGTTAGTTTGAAATTGAATTTTTTAATTTTTCTAAATATGACATGAAATACTTCACTTTTTTCATGACTTACTTTTTAAAAAAAGTATGATGATATATGTATTTGAAAACACTACTTTTAATGCATTCATTAAGGTTAATGTGGAAAATTTTGGAATGCAATGGACAAAATTCAAGTCTTTTTTACGAAAAGAATGTCATCTGCAACCTAAATATTGTGTAACAATATATAACTAAAGGTATAAACTCTGCTTTTGATTTAAATGAAACGACTGCATGAATGGATTTAAACAATACATGGCATGAATGATGCTTATGAGTTGCTGACCAACTATTGTTACTTTGGTGTCATTCAATATGGTAGCCAACGTTGAAACTTAGTTTAACATAGGAACCTATGAGAAATGCTTACAAAGAACTTCTTCTAGAGAACCGATGATGTCTGTAGAAATCTCTCAAATGTTACCGGTGTCTATTATTTGAATTTATAAGTTAAACCTTAATTTTGCTCAGTCACACATCAAGTTTTGAGTTATTACCGAAATGTCAGATCGAGGTATATCCATTTTATGGCCCATAACGTATGTCAGTGAGAGGTATTCCCTTGCATGGTATCTGCCGTAAGTTCATTTAGATAGGCTAGTGCGAAATATTCCTTTCATATGGTATCTGTCGTAAGTGTATTAACGTAAGTCACTGCGATGTTAAACAATCATATGGCCTCTGTCGTAGGTCTATAAACGTTAACGTAGGCCAATGCCAGGTATTCCCATTACATGGTATTTGTGGTAGGTTTGTAAATGTAGGTCCATGCGAGATATTTATATCACATGGTATCCGTCCTAAGGGACGAATTTGTTACATCTTTCCATTGACATGGTTCTTGACCTTAGTTAATTAGTAACATGTGTTTCCACGGATGAACATTTTACTGGTTTCCATTTGCTACACGGTCAATAAATTTCAATTTTCGAACATACACGAATTGCTATCTTCGAATTTAACTAGTCTAATAATTTCTTCGTCTTTTACGCTTCTGAAACTTAGTTTCACATTGTACCTGTAAATTACAAGGGTGTTTTGGTCCCGTTTAAATTTGAAAATTCCGTGTATGTAAGTTGTGCCTAGAAGTTGCATTTATCACAAAAACAAAACTTTGGACGTCAAGATCATCAGACGTCTTTTTTCGTCAGGGCAACGGTTCCGAAATGCACATTATTATGAATTTTTAGGGGTCACATGACGAGACTTAAAAACCAAAAAATAGACAACTATAACATTACTGGCGTTTAAATAAAAAACAAGTAGATTTCAAACTTACCAAATGTTGAAGGAAAATACCATAACAAAATACAACACATAAAAGAAATATGTTTCGCCATTTCCTTATTTTTGTCCTTGTGTTTTATATTTTTTAGTCCAACGTGCAATTTTCAGTTAATATCCACCGATACTGATCATGTTGTTAGTATGACTTTAAATTATGTAAAATCACTAACCTTGAAAAAGGGTATTTATTATTTATAAAGTGAAAGGTTAGTATGTTACGTCTTAAATTTTCATATAATTGGTAAATTTGTTCTTTCTCAGTTTCCATACATCTTTCGGTTTGTGCCCTTCCAAATGCTGATCTGCACTTAAGAAAGTCCAAATGACCTTCCGCAGAAAAAAATTCGCAGTAACTTTTTTTTTCACCAACACAGTAGTCGGTACTCCGGTACTGGCCCGAAAATTGAATTTATTTAGACAATTGAAATATTTAATTTTTTTACTATTTTGATTTTAAATAAAAAGGAATATCTCGCTCGTAATAAAAAACTCTGTCCTTAGTTAATTTTGGCTCTCAAATTACATCGTGATGGCTTTTTGTTCTCTTTCACTTCTATACATCGGTCTTCCATTTGTGTTGATTTGATCTGCACTGAAGAGATATAAATCTTCGAAATGGCCATCTGCAGAAAATAAATTTACAGCACAGGTATTTTTTTATTTCATTATTTGTAATATTTAAACTTAGTCGAATGGGGGTAATAACAAATTTACCGAACAGAGTTGAAAAGAGCCGAAGCCCATGAGAAAAACATGCATATCAGGTGGAAACAACCGGAAAAAATGTCAACCGCAATAGTTCTGACTTGTTACAGGCCTTTCAAAAGAAATGGTGGGTTGAAACGGTTTTATATCATGCCTACCACCACTTTCCATTGCAGTAGTATCCGGTAGCAACTCAACAACAATTGCTATTCAGAGTTCGTAAACATATAAAAGAATGATCATCCCAGTACTAAGTAGAAAAAGAAATCTTGAATCAGAGTCTGGACCAAAATTTCAAATTTTTCCACAAGGGACTGACATCTATTAAAGAACCTTTTTAATGATCGTATGAGGCAGACTATTTTGAAGCCTTGATTAATAAGTAGGTCATGGAGATAACTTTGTCTAATGAGAAAGTCTGTATTATTTGTGCAAGCAGCTAGCTCTCGTGTAAGAATAAACTGTGAAAAATACACCCCGTAAGCAGGAGAAGCTGGAATATTACTGTCCATGCTAGGGAAGTTGAAATTAAAAACGTCCCTTTTGTCGTAAATTTTATTACTGAGTTGACTTTTTATCTGATTTGTGTAGTTCCATCCGCCGATCATCAAGTCTTACTCATTCAACAGGATATTTTGCGGTACATCGCATCCATCAAAAGGTTCTACTCAAATAAAGAAATATCACAGCATACGTCGATATCTGTAGTTCTGTCAACCAGTTGTTTAGAATTAATACATGTATATAAATAACAAAACTATAGTTACTTTATATATAGAATCCACATCCGCATCGAGTGAGAAACGACATTTCTACACTAGAGATAGTTAAATTTTCAAATTTTTAAACGCAAGGCTTGCCGAGCGTTTAAAATATTTGAAAATTTAACTATCGAAATTATAGAAATGTCGTATCTCACGAGATACGGTTCTGGATTTTATTTCTGGTTTTTTTGCGTGACGTCATCAGGCATGGTCGCCTTTTTTCATGACGTCATAATGGTAAAGTCGGAAAATGGCAAACATATTTGACGTCATAATGGAATTTCATCCAATCACTAATTGCCGAGAACAACATTCTCTCTAGAGAGGAGAAACGTATTTCTCCAACTGTTCAGGAAACGTGAAAACAGGATAGAAATTAGAGAATTTTAGATTCTGCAGATGTGTGTCAATTTATAAAACTTATGTCGTTTATTGCCTTGTCACTTCGGTAAAATTGCCACATCTTCAAAAACTAAATATATAATAACTTCAATATACTCTGTTAATTGTTACAATTATATCGACACCTTTGTTTGTGGCCTGTTCGTCCAAAAGAATGTACCAGTGCAGAAGTCCATCACTTCGATTCCCCACTCCTCGAGACAGACAACGCTTCGTCCAGACTAAAACTACACAATGGTATTTAATCTTCTCCAATCAATCGAAAGCTATAAGAAAAAAGAATAAATATAACGTTTATAGTTGCATTCTTTTTCATTCTGCCCACTGAAAGANTATAGAATCCACATCCGCATCGAGTGAGAAACGACATTTCTACACTAGAGATAGTTAAATTTTCAAATTTTTAAACGCAAGGCTTGCCGAGCGTTTAAAATATTTGAAAATTTAACTATCGAAATTATAGAAATGTCGTATCTCACGAGATACGGTTCTGGATTTTATTTCTGGTTTTTTTGCGTGACGTCATCAGGCATGGTCGCCTTTTTTCATGACGTCATAATGGTAAAGTCGGAAAATGGCAAACATATTTGACGTCATAATTGAATTTCATCCAATCACAAATTGCCGAGAACAACATTCTCNACCCACTGACAGTGTGACGGGTGCTGTGCACAGAGCAGGACATGCTTACCCTTCCGGGGCACCTGATGTCACTCTTGTTTATTGAGAGTTCACACTGTTAGTGCTTTAGTTTTTTGTGTTGTATATATAACGTTCTTGTGTTTTGTGGGCATGTGGTGTCTTTGGTCTTCCGTCTTTTGGTGTTCTTGCTTTTGCCTTGTCTCTGGACTTTGATTTGTGTAATCTTGTGCTTTGTTCCTTCGGTATTCTACTGCCGTTGCTTTGTTTGTGGCCTGTTCGTCCAAAACAATGCACCAGTGCAGAAGTCCATCACTTCGATTCCCCCCTCCTCGAGACAGACAACGCTTCGTCCAGACTAAAACTACACAAATTGATATTTAATCTTCTCCAATCAATCGAAAGCTATAAGAAAAAAGAATAAATATAACGTTTATAGTTGCATTCTTTTTCATTCTGCCCACTGAAAGATATTTGTATTATAATTTGCTAGCACCTGTTATTCGGAATTTCTCATTAGGTATAGCTATCTTCGTTATCGTCTTATTAATCAGGGCCGAAAAAAATTCCACATCACACAATCATTATAAATAACTAAATACCGAAGTTACTGTGAATTTACTTTCTGCAGAACTGAGAACCTTTGTCTCTTCAGTGCAGATAAAATCTAAACGTTTGGAAGACCATAAACTCTAATCATGTTTAAAAAACTGATAGAGAACAAATAACCAATATGATCTAAATGTAAATTAACAGACATCAGTTACTTGTTGAAAATTTGAAGTTTCTGTCATAACTTTGATAAAAGATCCTTTTTCCCATACTACTGGGATGAATATTTGTTTTCATTGTTTACGACATTTCAACAGCAATTGCTGTTTAGTACCGCACTACCACCCGCAGTGCAAGGGTAGTTTTAAGTACCAATTACTTTTGAAATGTCTGTAATAAGTCAGGACCATTTCGGTTTGCAATTTTAATGTTGCCTCTGCACCTACTTTGTTTGTTTTTCCATTTGGATTTTCGGTCCTGACAATTCTGTTCGGCAATTTTTTTTTTTTATTTTTTTATTTTTTTTTTTATCGAGAATTAGAATTTTAAATTTGTCCTTCAGTTATTTTCTCTCTCTCTCTCTCTCTCTCTCTCTCTCTCTCTCTACTTTGGTGAGGTTGTGTGACACGTATTATCCCAGATGATGAAACAAAGAAAAAGGCCACCCAGCAGGATAATCATGAAACCATATTTTAAACACTGTTTTGCTTCATAACCAATATGTTGAACCATATCTGAAATCACAGCATACACTGAGCAACATAAGAAACCCTCCACTAACGTGTTCTCCGTACCATAAAATTCAAAAATAAATATGTGTCTGAACACTTCTTGAACACCATGAAATTTTTGCACGTTGTTTCTCTATTCACGAAAACAAATTTCTAAAAAATATGAAACACGAAAAAAGTAAGTTTTCACTGAAAATACAAAGATGATAACAACCAATGACATTTTGTGCGACTTTACTACTTTAAGACGTGAAAAGAATTTATTGTTTGTTGTAATTGTAGACAAGGCAACTTTTCAACAATCCCAATTTTTAGAAGAGAAATACTTTGACTTTTGTTTTCGTTCAAATTCAATAAAAACGTGGATTTACTTAAAAATGGGAAATGTTTTGACAGAGACCATTTTGCCTTTTTCGTCCTTTGCAATAAAAAAAATATGCAAAAAGGTCCACATTGACAAAATATTAAAGGAGTTAAGCAGAATTAGTCGGTATGCTCTATGTTTATTATTTCGGTAAGTAAATAAGTTTTGAAATATCTTTAGTTAAATTGTGTTTATATGATTTTTGTCTATCTGCATATGCAATACTTTGGTATTTTAGTTATTCAAACTCACCGATTGCTGGTGAAAATGCCACAACAAATGCCATACAGAAACAAATTATATTTCTCCATTTTCTCGTTTTTTAACTATTTTTTGTCAGTACAAAGTATGTTTACATGTTATTCAATATCCACTTATACTGATACAATCTTGTTGGTAATGTGAATTTTGCAATTAAATATGCATTTTATTTGAATAGTTGTTACATCACTTTACCTTACATAAAATGTGTTTAAAATACACAAAATACACAAGTTGCATAATAAGGGTTAAACTTTATTATGCTAGACATGTGTTTCAAATACACAAGTTGCAAAACAAACAGATAATATTGCCATGCTGCAAACGTGTTTCAAGCAGTAACTTCTCGACAACAATACAGAATCAATAATATTGAAAGCCACAATCCAAAAGTCAGCAAAAGTACGCATTAGTGAATAGAGAGACTTGTAGTCTGACATTGCCTAAACTGTATATGTAAGTTCTATGTTACTTTATACATTAACTTCAATGACCGAAAATAACAATCACATGCCACAATCCATAGAAATAACAATCACATGCCACAATCCATAGAAATAACAATAACATGTCACAATCCATAGAAATAACAATAACATGCCACAATCCATAGAAATAACAATCACATGCCACAATCCATAGAAATAACAATAACATGCCACAATCCATAGAAATAACAATCACATGCCACAATCCATAGAAATAACAATCACATGCCACAATCCATAGAAAAAAAAACACTTAACAAATCAGAGATAAACATGAATAACGATCAGAACTCGGGACTTGGTATCGGCACTAAAGGGGTAGGGGTAAACCGGTTTATGGGTACCCAAATCCCTTTTTCTATCCCGTTTCCCTATTGTATAATAAACATACGAATAAAATCCAATACAGGTAGACTATTAAATCTTTGAACTTTATCTTGAAAAAATATTTATGTGACAAAATGTTATTTATAAAGATGGGTCAAAGAGTGTTCGCCGCTAAACTGCCGGCTAGCTCCAGGAACCTAGTCTGCTGATAAAACATTGTCACACTTCGGAAAAAAAATCAAATTCAAAACTTCCCGATGTTTAGGCAAAGAGTCGTCATGTATTTCAGCAGACATCGACAGTTTCAGTGAGAGACCAGTATATGTGCAAAATCTTTAGGTCACTTGATTCACAAGCCAATGCCACGGAATCCCGTCGATATCCATTATTATGTCAAGAATGTAAATTACGTCTCCGTTTTTCTGGATTTTTATCAGTTTCTGGTATTTAACAACATTATCATAAAATTGTGGATTCAAAATGTCCTTTGTAATAAGCTGTTTGCGAGTTACTTCATATTTGGATATCAAACGTTCACTTCTTAAAATGATTTAATAATTTTTGATATCTGAAACTTTATTGTTCAAGTCTGGATATGAAAGTTTGGTTACGCTTATTAAAATCGTCAAGAGTAGAATAATCCAGTGCGAATCGTACCAGAACAAAGTCGCATTTGAGGAGGTGGAGCCTGGTGAAGCCGGAACTGACGTCACAGGAAGTGACGTAGACCGGAAGTCACATGACCGGAAGCGGAAGTCACGTGACCAGAACACGAAGTGTTCGGGTTGCGCATGCGCAACCGGAAGTAGCCCTATTTGAGGCCCTATACGACCATATTGACCGGAAATGACGTGTTGGAGCAACACGTGACCCCCAGGGGTTGTTGTATGACTTTATTATATCGCGCATGCGCAACCGGAAATGGGTGTGTATCTACTGTAAGTAGCCATTTTTACCAGAAATGACGTATTGGAACAACACGTGACCCTGTAGGGGTCTCGTATGACCTAATTACAGTGTACATGCGCGACCGGAAGTAGGCGTAGCCCGATGTGTCAACCGGAACTGGGTGTGTATCTACTGTAAGTAGCCATGTTGATAGGAAATGACGTGTTGGAAGAGTGCAAGACCCCGCAGGGGTCATGTAAGACCTAAGTCCATAACGCATGCGCGACCGGAAGTGGACGTAGCCCCAGATGTAAACCGGAAGTGGTCTTATTGGAAGCCCTATTCGGCCATTTTTACCGGAAGTCGGGTATGTTCCCTAGTCGGAACGACTCGGGCGTGGTCTTTCAGATGTTTTTAATAGTATTATACCCCTTTTCAATAATGTGCTAGGTATATTATTCCTTTTTCATCCAATGTTTAGATTAATGTTCTCTTATGCCACCCTTTTTATTGTTGTTATACCTTTTCAGCCCTTTTTTCAATGTTGTTCTCTGTAATTTCGTCCTTTTTCATTCAATTTCTAGACTAATATCCAGGCGTTGTCAGTCAGCAATTGTCATTTTATTTCTGTAGGTGTCTTCTGTCACGTCCGCGTTCGTCAAAGGTACATAACTCTTGTGAGTTCCCGCGTTTTTTATCTGTGTGTGTCTTCTATCACGGCCGCGTTCGTCAAAGGGACATAACTCTTGCTACTTATTTCCCGCGCTTTTTTATCTGTTGTAATAGCATTTCACCTTTTTCTCAGTATTGTTCTTTGTAATTTCTCCCTTCTCATCCAATGTTTAGACTAAAGTCCTCTTGTGTAACCTTTTGTATGTGTTATTTTATTATTTTCCACTTTATTTCATAATTATCTTTCCTTTTCATCCAATCCTTAGAGGTATTTCCCTTTTTCCCGCCAAATTCCTATAGTGTCGTCTGCTATTGCCATTTTGTTTCCTATTATATTACATAATTATCTCCCTTTTTCATTCAATTCTTAAAGTGATTTCCTCTTCCCTACCAAATTTCTATAATAATGTCGTCTGCTATTGGTTTTTTATTATTGCTTCCTATTTTATTTCTTAATTATTTTCCCTTTTCATCCAATTCTTAGAGTTATTTCCCATTACCTGCCTAATATCTATACTGTCGTCTGATATTTTTAAATTTCCCGTCATTTGTCATCCAATCCTTAGAGGTATTTCCCCTTTGTCGCCATAATTCTATAGTGTCGTCTGCTATTTTTAGCTTTCCCGCCATTTTTCATCTACTTCGTAGAATTTTCCCCTTTTTGCACATTATTTCATAACCAACTTCCTTTATCTAACAACTAACCCTAACCTAAGTTGCTATGACAACTCTGTATTCATTTATTTTTCTATTTGAATGTTTTTCTGTTATTTATTTCTAACTATTACAGTTATTTTTCTTTTTTTTTTCTATTTTTGAATGTCATACAATTTTTTGTGATAGAAGACACACACAGATAAAAAACGCGGAAACTCACAAGAGTTATGTCCCTTTGATGAACGCGGACGTGATAAAAGACACCAGAAATATAATGACAATTGCTGACTGACAACGCCTGGATATTAGTCTAGAAATTGGATATAAAAGGACGAAATTACAGAGAATAACATTGAAAAGGGGGCTGAAAAGGTATAACAACAATAAAAAGGGTGGCCTTAGAGGACATTAATCTAAACATTGGATGAAAAAGGAATAATATACCAAGTACATTATTGAAAAGGGGTATAATACTATTAAAAACATCTGAAAGACCACGCCCGAGTCGTTCCGACTAGGGCACATACCCGACTTCCGGTAAAAATGGCCGAATAGGGCTTCCAATAAGACCACTTCCGGTGTATACCTGGGCTACGCCCACTTCCGGTCGCGCATGCGTTATGGACTTAGGTCATACATGACCCCTGCGGGGTCTTGCACTCTTTCAACACGTTATTTCTGGTTAAAATGGCTAATTACAGTAGATACTCACCCACTTCCGGTTGACACATCGGGCTACGCCCACTTCCGGTCGCGCATGTACACTGTAATAAGGTCATACGAGACCCCTACAGGGTCACGTGTTGTTCCAATACGTCATTTCTGGTTAAAATGGCTACTTACAGTAGATACACACCACCTTCCGGTTGCGCATGCGTCATGTAATATAGTCATACAACACCCCTGCGAAGACTTCCACTCTTTCAACACGTCATTTCCTGTAAAAATGGCCGACTAGGGCCTCAAAAAGGGCTACTTCCGGTTGCGCATTAGCAGTAAAAACACTTTGTGTTCTGGTCACGTGACTTCCGCTTCCGGTCATGTGACTTCCGTAACATCACTTCCTGTGACGTCAGTTCCGGCTCATCCAGGCTCCACCTCGCTCCACCTCCTCAAATGCGACTTTGTTCGTGCCCATATACTACTTATGCACACCCCGTTAGATTGAGCTAGAGGAACGTCACAGTAAAAAAGGAAAATTTGTAATAGTGAAATCAAAATCACCCCTTTTATTATTTGTTTTTTTTTTATTTTATTTTTTTTTTTGTTTTGGTTTTACCAGAGTCAATGATGATACTTAGATCCATAAAAGGGCAGTATTTAGAATCATTGTTTGTTTTATTAAATTTCAGTTCTTGTGGGCATATGATGTCTACATAATCTAAAA
>MJUU01062271.1:4351-16495 GCA_002080025.1 Modiolus philippinarum
AAAAAAAAACAATGCTGATTGACTTTTACCGGAAATTAATTGAAAAAAAGGGGGGGAAATATTATTAAATTCCACTGCAAAATATTTTATTCTATATGGAAATTAATAAGTTTCCGATGTTGTAATTGTCTTTGATTATTCTGTTTTTTTGACTGTCGGTTTAGTTCTCACTTACTTGCCTTTGAATGTCTCATGAAAATAACCCGATTCAATCTCATTTTTTGAATTCCAAGTACATGCACCAGGATTTAACGGAATCTCTTGTTTGCATCAACAGTAATATCAAAAATTAAAAATCCGAAGGCTTATTAAACGTCTTTAAATATTATTATATTAAAAAATAATCTATGACAAAATTGGAAATCTAAATTCAAATATGCAGAAGCAATTCACGTAGCAAGAGACGGAGAAACGGACGACTGAAGCTAACGACAGCATCACACGTCTTTCAATCAGATAAAAACAACTGATCTGTCCTGTTTTACTTTTACATTGTTTTATTTTCTTTCTAGAGAAAACTTTATTTGAATATTCTGATTTTATTTGAATAATTGTTAAAAATAACTGCTGATTACTTTTTACAATTATGTTGCACACAGAGTAGTTGTGTACAATGTATAGTGTCCGGTTTCAGTGTCGATTATTTTTCAGTCTTCCTGACTGTTAAAAATCGCATGTGAAAAAATGCCATAATTTAGTTTTGCTGAGTATAATTTATGGGTATTTGAGGCATACTTAAATTTCCAGACAGCACAAACATAAACACTTACATTTTCATCCTCCCTCCTTGTGGTAGCATGAACAAAAAAATTTAAAAACGTCACCTAAAAAAGTTCGTTTACTCCATATCCTTTCGTAAAATATTTGAAGGTCTTTGAATAAACTGCATATTGCTTAGAAATTTTCTTCAGAATTTGACACTGTGAATCTGGACTAGGCCTTGGGGTATTTGTTTTTAATTTGAAGCAAGATGGTGAACACTTTGAGGCAACATTGTTTGTTTGAAAAGTATCCGACCTTACTCATGGTGCCCCTTCAGTCGCAATCTCATTGGTATAAAGGAAACTGAATTTATTGATGCTAACGCGTGTTTTAAGGCCGATCTTGTCGACTTGAAAAGGATAAGTACAGGTAGTGTTGGTCGTTACCCACTAGTTCTTGAACCATGTAGAAATAACTTTCATGAGTCTAATTATATGAATCTTGACGCACTAGAAGAATTATTACACAAAGTACAGTTTGACTCAGACTTTCTTTGTAGAATATTAAAGGAAAATATGCACGGAATGAATGTTAATTTTTGTCAGTGATTTCAATCGCTTGAATATGTAAGAACAAGACCGGCTTTTGCCAACATTTGCATGTTGAAAAAAAACTATTTTTATCTAAATGAAAGATGTAATTTCTTGAATGGTTCTCCATGACCCAAACTCGCTCGATCTTGGTTGAAAGTCATTGGGGTTTCCCCTGGACCATTGTGACCTACCTACGAATTGAGTTAGTTTTAGTCTCTTTAAGTTACCTCTATCAGTCATGTTACTACATTTGTATTCATAAAAATCCGATGAATTTTCAAAAATGTATCTTTCAAAATATTCAATAAGCCTTATTTTCAAATGCCAAGCGACTAGTTGCCTGATACTAATTTGTTGGCTTTTCTTACTACCAATAAGATTCTGCTTTGGAATGCTAAAAGGTGTCTAAAAATATGGATTTTTATTGACAACATAGGCAGAAAGTTGTTTCTTAGAGATTTTTTCATTTTTTTACTGAAAGGGGGAATATGGCAATTATATACATTTGAAAATACTGTTACAACAATACCTTTAGGCCAAAATATGACAATTTTTCGACTTATTTCCTTGAATGTAGGCTAGAAAAGGATAGTTTAAATTAAACTGTCGTCAAAATTTAGTAATGTATTGCGACTACTTTTGTTCGTCTAATCGATTTTCCATTTTTGATTCGATACGATCTGTCCTACAAATAATGGCATTGTAAAAAGTACATGTAAGTGACACGGTACAAATACATATCATTTTTTGATTGGTTATTTTTTTTAGTGTTAAGTTTCGGTTCAAATATACATTTTCATACTCTTGTTATTTCATTTCTATTGACTTGGTATGGAACGCTCGGACTGGACTAAAATGCAGCAAAAAGTGGAAATAAAAATCAATCACTTCTTATTAGATTTTGAAAGTTACGAAAACAAACTTTGATAAGCAAGCTTACTACATTCTATAGGTACGTGTTGTAGGAACTTGGCAGTCCTCGGTTAACTTTTTTCAAATCATTAAGAAATTTTAGTAACAAATATATCAACTGATTTATTGTTATCCTTCGTCTAATTGAAATACCAATTTCAGTTTTAATATTATATACATTGATATCTTTACTGCATATCTATCATTTCCAGGTTTGCAGTTCAGCAAGAGAGAATTATTACGCAAGAATGGAATTGCGAGATAAGGATATGACACAACAAGTTATTTGTAAGTGCATATCTAGTAGAGTAAGGAAACTGCATCACCGCTTCAACATTACCCGTAAAGTAGTATTGTTTTTTGATATCTTAGCGATTCTAAGGCTAGGAAGATACTATTAAATTTTCCGGTATCTTTTCCTTAATTACTGTTTTTTGTTGGTTTTGATTTGTCAAATTTTTGAAAAAGGGTATGGAATTTGTCTTCTTTCAAAATAAATAACATTTCATACACATATTGATATATGTCAAATTTTAGTATTTTAGTATTTGTCTTGAAATGTTCCTTTGACATGAATAAAGATAATATTTTTTGTGAAACATTTATATCAAATTTAATGAAATGTTATGAGTAATCATATAAGGTTTTGAGTTGTTGAATGCGTTATGAGTGATGTTGCATAGGGGCAAAGTAGAGTCTCCACTTAAGAAAATATCTTCCAGGTTTGATTCGTATATTTTCACTATAATTTCAAAACAAAGAATTCCGGAGATGTAAATTGTAGTGATTTGTCTGCACCTCTTTTGCAGATAGAACTTCTCACAGTATTTACTTTCTTGGCTATAAGAAATGGAGGTAATAAAAAATTACCGAGCAGAGTTGTCAAGAGCCTAAGTCCATGAGAAAGAAAAAAAGACAAATCAGGTGGAAATACTAAATACCGAACTTACTGTGAATTTTGTTTCTACATATGCGCATTTCGACAACTTATGTCTCTTCAGTGCAGATAAAATCTAAACATTTGGAAGACCATAAACTCAAAGATGTTCAAAAACTGAGAGAAAAAAAATAACCAATATGTCCTAAATGGAAAGCCAAAATCAGCTAAGGACAGAGCTTTGCGTGAGGGAGATGCTCCTTAGTTTTCAACAAACTAGGTGGAAACGACCGGAAAAATTGTCGACCGCAATGATCCTAAAATGGCACAGGCATTTCAAAAGAAATGGAGGGTTAAACCGGTTTAATGGTATGCCAAATCTCCCCTGCCATTGCGGTTGTGTCCGGTAGCAACCCAATAGAAATTGCTGTTGAAAGGTCGTAGACAGTTAAAAGAAATGATCATCCTAGCACTAAGTAAAAAAGAATCTTGAATCAGATTTCGGACCGGAATATCAAATTTTCCACAAGGGACTGATATATATCAAAGAACCTTTTCAATGATCGTATGAGACGCAATTTTTTAAGCCTTGATTAAAAAGGCAGTCACGCAGATTACTATTTCTAATGAGAAAGTCTTTATAATTTGTGCTAGCTCCCGCGTAACGAATCAACTGTGAAACATACACTCCGTAAGCAGGAGAAGCTGGAATATTACTGTCCAATTTGGGGAAATGGAATATTGAAATTAAAATTTTCCCTTTTGTCGTAAATTTTAGTACTGAGATGACCATTTACGTCAAATTCGAGATATAAGTCCAAAAAAGATGTAGATCTTGTGGTCTCTATCGTTTTCTTTATTTAAAGTTCTGGTGGATATATTAATGGGATCCATTTAGCAAAAGATGCGTTATTGATGGAAAGAACATCATCAATATACCTATAAGTGAGATTGAAGGATCTAGCATCTTTTATTTCAGGATCTTTTACGAGTCCCTGAAGAAATTCAGTCTTGTAAAAATATAAAAACAAGTCTGCGAGTAGAGGACCTCAATAAGTTCCCATTGGTATCCAAACTTGCTGTTGATAAATAGCACCTCAAGATGTGACAAATATATTATTTTTTGGAAAATCAAGCATACTGCACACCTGTTTTTCATCGTGGCATACTTTTCCTTTTAAAGTGGTTTTTGAAAATAAAACTGGATATACATGTATAACTTAAAACAACATATTGAATTGGTAAAGGCTATTTGAATGATAGCTTTGATTTGTGATTTTAGTTTATCACGAGGAAGCATGGTATACAGTGTGGAGATTTTTCAATAAATCTTTCGAATTTTTAAATATACACATGTGATTTATGTCACTTCGGGCATGAATAGTTTCACAGTATGCTTAATGCCTGTCTTTAGCTGCAGACAAAATCTTAGTGAGTTAAATAGACAAGTCAGTAGTTGAGCACAATGAAGATCCTGCGATGAATCTTTCCTTATATAATTTTTGTGTACAATCACATCAGATTGCACATTAACATTGATGTGGGAAAATAGTATTATTGTCTTGAGTAGAATTTTTATATTGGACGAGATTGTGAATGCAATATATTTCCTACGAGGGATAATATTTCTTCAATATTCATGCAATAACCTTTTTATTGTATAGCATAGCTAAAATTTCTGTTTTTGTAGAGGATTTTTGTTGTCAACGATGTAATGAAATTTAAGTCATATTTGGACTAGGGCAATACGGAAATTAATTAAGAACTCATTTCTAGTTGATTTCTTATGAAAATATTATGTTGCTATTCTTTTAAAATGGTCATTTAATTAACTTATATACTTTTTTTTATTATTTTGTTGCTGGTTGATTTTTTTTTCATGTCATGCAAATGTCAATGTTATTCTTGCCGATTCCCTTCTTTGGAAAATTCTTCGGTAACCAAGAAATTGGCCACCGTTATCAAAATAATCTATCATAAGTTCGTTATTGAATCGAGTTTCAGAGCGAAAATAGTATAAATGTATGCAAAATTGATGTTCTGCAAAACCCATCCTGCATATAACGAATGATCAAATAAAGCCCTTTATAAATATGGCAGCACTATTAATTTCTGAAAACTATGTCTATAAAATAAGTACATTTATCGGTATATACAATGTTCTGATATGAACCTCCTAAGATTCATTCAAGTACTAGTATCGGTAAGATAACATTTTTAGCTAAAAGGCCATTTGAGCTTTTGCTATCAATCAGCGTCCATCGTCCCTCGTCTGTCCGTCCCTTATTTTTTATTCAAAGATCTTCTCCTCTGAAACTACAGGGCCAATACTTACCAAACTTTGCTTGCATCATCACTAGGGTATGGACATCTAAGTTTGTTATTTTATGTCCGTAGGCCAAACAACATGGCCGCTGTTACTAAAGATAAAACATAGGGGTAGATTGCTGTTTTTGCAAATAACTCATAGTCCGTTACAGATATCAAGAATCTGAAAGAGGTATAAATGATCAGCATGATGAGATCTACCGATCTTGTAATTTATAAGGAAAATTTGGTAACTCGTCTTGGGGTTATTGCCCCTTTTCCAATTTTTCCTTTTCGTCTGATATGTTAAAAAGATAGAGGATAGAAGTAAAGTTATGATACACCAATGATCAGCATAATAAGATCTAAATGTCCTGCAATTTTGAAGAAAATCTGAGGACCCGTATAGGAGTTATAGCACCCTCTTTAGCTCACCTGACCCGAAGGGTCAGTGTGAGCTTTTGCCATCACTTGGCGTCCGTCGTCCGTCGTCCGTCCGTCGTCTGTTAACTTTTCACATTTTCATCTTCTCCTCTGAAACCACTGAAGCAAATTCAACCAAACTTTACAGGAATGATGTACTAAAGGTCTTTGACAAAGAATACTCATTTTGTTCCGATCCGATAAAAAACATGGCCGCTAGCGCGGAACTTAGTTTAACATTGGACCCTATTGGAAAATCATATTTTCATCTTCTCCTATGAAACCACTGAAGCAAATTCAACCAAACTTTACAGAAATGATGTACTAAAGGTCCTTTACAAAGAATACTCATTTCGTTCTGATCCGATAAAAAACATGGCCGCCAGCGCAGAACTTAGTTTAACATTGGACCCTATGGGAAAAATCACATTTTCATCTTCTCCTCTGAAACCACTGAAGCAAATTCAACCAAACTTTACAGGAATGATGTACTAAAGGTCCTTGACAAAGAATACTCATTTTGTTCCGATCCGATAAAAACATGGCTGCCAGCGCGGAACTTAGTTTAATATTGGACCATATGGGAAAATCATATTTTCATCTTCTCCTCTGAAACCACTGAAGCAAATTCAACCAAACTTTACAGAAATTATGTAAAAAATTATGTACTAAAGGTCCTTGACAAAGACTGCTCATTTTGTTCTGATCCGATAAAAAACATGTCCGCCAGCTCGGAACTTAGGTTTAACATTGGACCCTATGGGAAAAATCACATTTTCATCTTCTTCTCTGAAACCAGTCTGAAGCAAATTCAACCAAACTTTACAGGAATGATGTACTAAAGGTCCTTTACAAAGAATACTCATTTTGTTCCGATCCGATAAAAAACATGGCTGCCAGCGCGGAACTTAGTTTAACATTGGACCCTATGGGAAAATCATATTTTCATCTTCTCCTCTGAAACCACTGAAGCAAATTCAACCAAACTTTACAGAAATTATGTACTAAAGGTCCTTGACAAAGACTGCTCATTTTGTTCTGATCCGATAAAAAAGCATGGCCGCCAGCGCAGAACTTAGGTTTAACATTGGACCCTATGGGAAAAATCACATTTTCATCCTCATCTCTGAAACCAGTCTTTAGAAAATTCAACCAAACTTTACAGGAATAATGTACTAAAGGTCCTTGACAAAGAATACTCATTTTGTTCCGATCCGATAAAAAACATGGCTGCCAGCACGGAACGTAGTTTAACATTGGACCTTATAGGAAAAATCACATTTTCGTCTTTTCCTCTGAAAAAGCTGAAGAAAATTCAACCTTACTTTACAGGAATGATGTTCTCAAGGTCCCTGACAAAGAATGCTCATTTTGTTCCGATCCGATAAAAAACATGGCCGCCAGCGCGGAACCTAGGTTTAACATTGGACCCTATGGAAAAAATCACATTTTCATCTTCTCCTCTGAAACCACTGAAACAAATTCAACCAAACTTTAGAGAATGATGTACGGAAAGTACTTTACAAAAATACTCAATTTATTTTGATCCGGTAAAAAACATGGCCTCCACTGCAGAACATAGTTTAATATTGGAGCCCAGAATGAGAAAGCCATCCTTTTCACTTACCACTGGGTCGATGCCTCTGCTGGTGGACTGTTAGTCCCCGAGGGCATTCACCAGCCCAGTAGTCAGTACTTCGGTGCTGGCCCGAAAGCCGATTCTATTCGAAACCTCGCAATATCTAAATTTTTGTAAATTTTGTTGAGTATCTCCCTCATGCACAGCTCTGTCCTTAGCTGATTTTGGTTTTACATTTAGATCACATTGGTTGTTTGTTCTCTATCAGTTTTTGAACACCTTTGAGTTTATGGTCTTCCAAACGTTTAGATTTTATCTGCACTGAAGAGACATAAGTTGTCGAAATGCGCATATGTAGAAAATAAATTCTCAGTAACTTCGGTATTTAGTTATTTCATCATCCTCTCTGAAACTATTCAAGCAAATTTAACTAAATGTATAGAAGGTCCTCTGCAAAAATTACTCATTCCAATAAGATAAGACAAAAACACGGGTGCTAATGGAGAACTTAGCTAAATATTAGACCCATTGGTAATTAACATATTTTTGGTCATGCATGGCACAGAAGCATTTTGTCAGGTGAGCAATACAGGCTAAGTGTCTGAGCCTCTAGTTTTTAATTTTCACGATTTGAGATAGGGGTTAAGTTTGAATTGCAAATGTGTTAAGCTTATCCAGGACTACATTTTCTCCAGCAGGATCGCATCTCATCCAAGATGGCGGCCAGCGGGTAAAATAGTTTAACATAGAGACCCTATGGGAAATGCATTCAAAGATCTTTTCCTATGAAACTACTTAGCCAATTTGAATCAAACTTGGTCTCAATAGTCAACTGGTGATCCTCTTCAAAGTATGTGATTATTATGTGCGTACCTCATCCAAGATGGCCACCAGCGAGGCACATAGTTTAACATAAGGACCCTATGTGAAATGCATTCAAATATCTTCTCTGAAACTACTGAGCCAATCGGAACCAAACTTGGTCACAATAGTCCATTGCATGTCCCCTTTAAAGTTTGTGATTTTTATGTTTGTACCTCATCCAAGATGGCCGACGGGGGAAAATAGTTTAACATAGTGACCCGATAGGAAATGCATTCAAAGATCTTCTTCTCTGAAACTACTTGAGCTGATTGAAACCAAACTTGGTCACAATAGTCCTTGGGTGGTTTCCTGCAAAGCTTGTTTACCTCATCCTAAATGGCAACAATGTTTGAATATCCTCCCAAAAACTGTAAAATCTGGTGAATTGATGTATAATATGGATAATAATTGTTAGTCTCTTGGTGACAATGAATAAAACCAGTAACCAGTCGAGCGATACAGGCTCATGTGAGCCTCTAGTTTAATTACAATGAAGTTAGTCAAGGAAACAGATACTTCAGTAAAATAAAATGACAAAACAATCTATTTTGGGATCAAAATTATAAAGTTGAGGATTGATTACAACTGTTACAAAGTTCTCTCTCCTTTTTTTATCTTTCGGGATATTTCAGCTTGATTTATTTCATTTTGTCAAGTTTACCTCTAAACTTGTAGCCTTTTCTTATGCCCAGTGGTGAGTTATTATGTGATGCCCTCTGTCGTGTGTCATGCGTCCGTCTCTCGAAGTAGCTCGTTAACATTTTGAAATTTTATAAATTATGGGGTAAAATTGCCGATAACCTTCAAAATTGGTATGCAAGTTTTCAATACAAACTCTGGCAAAACCCGATTATTTGTGAGCAAAAATTACATTCAATCTCCAGAATTGATGTGCAAGTTGTTAACTACAAAAAAACTCGGGTCAAGCTCGATTTCGGTTTCAAGAGGTTCCAGTGATTTCAGAGGTTTGGGGTTCTGGTATTATATCCCTTGTACCTTTGAAGTTTTGCTATTTGTGATGCCTCCGACCAGTACGTGTGAACGAAATGCAAACAGTTTTCAAACTGGCTACAAACTCGGGGAATATTAGATTTTGGGTTCAGATGTTTAAGTTGATCTGTAGTGATGCCACTATAAAACTTTGAAATATCTCTAAATTGAGTGCTTTGCAACTTAACAAAATTACAGATGGTTTCAAAATTGTGAATCTGTAAACTCAGTCCAAGTGTTTTCGATGTTTAGTTCAAAGAATAAAGTGATGTTTGGGTAAAGCACCTAGAAATTTTTGCAAAAAGCGTGGGCGGAGGTAACTTATTATTCTTATCAACTGAGTTTGCTCATACCAGTATATGTTAATGTTGGACATTGAACAACATATATTTTTATCAAATCCACCTCTGGTAATTCACGTTTTTTTATTTCCAAATCATTTTTCTTTTTGATATTCGATTTTGTTTTTCGTTTTAAGTATGACATTATATCCAAATGTCTATGGTACCAATTGACTTTAGGTCATTTAATTTTTTATATTTCCAATCATTTTCCCTTACTATATTTGATTTTTTCGAATATTCAATGAAAGGTTGTGGGGTAACTCCACACAAGAAAAAGTCTCTACAAATACACCGTAGAACCAAGCAATACAAACAACGCTTTTATGTTGTTCTTCGTCTTGAAGTCACCATGAGGTCTTCAACAATGAGCTTTGCTCATACCTCATAGTTAGTTCCACAAGGCCCCTCGCAACATCCATGTTTTAATAAGTTCATGGATGCGGAATCGTCAACAAACATAGAATTAACTCGCAAAATGCTCTTCAATTACTGTTATCATTATTCGAAGCCTGATATTATAGCCAAGTGTATATGGTACCAAACGACTTTGGGTCATTGAATTTTTCCAATAAGGTAAAACAAAATCGAATATGGAAAAGAAAAATGAATGGGAAATTAAAAAAATTTGAATGAACCGATGTGGATTGGTACCATATACACTTGTATATAATGGCAGACTTTGAATAACGAAACCAAATCGAATATCGAGAAGAGAAATAAATGGTGAAATATGAAACTTTTAATAACCTTGACCATAGACCATTCGGTCAAATTACTGATTTTTTTAAATGTTTTACTGTAAACCAGAACTATTTCATCTATAACCTAGACTTAATTTGGCTTGTGAGTCTATCATCATAAGATTTGTTGCCAACCTTAGTGACATTCATGTTACATTGACTTTTGACTTTAAGGTCAAATAATTCCATTTTCAGCTCATCTGGCCTAAAAGGCCATGTGAGCTTTTCCATCACTATGCGTCCGTCGTCCGTCCGTCTGTCAACAATATCAAAAATCTTCTCTTAAACCGCTGGGCCAAATGTAACCAAGCATGGCCTGAATCAACACCAGAGTATGGCCCCTCAAAATTGTGTTCGATTAGGCGGTAGGTCAAACATGGCCGCCGTTGCTAAAAATAGAACATAGGGGTAAATTGCAGTTTTTGCCCAATAACTCGAAAACCGTTACAGTTATCAAAAATCTGATGGAGGGTTAAAATGATCAGCATGATGAGATCTACCATCTGTACAATGTTGAAGAAAATCTGAAAACCCATCTCGGAGTTATAGCCCTTCTTCCGTAAAATTTTCAAAAGTTGTGCATTTTTTATTGTTTATTTCAAAAAGTGTAACAGATAGAGGTCAAGTGTAAATTGCAAAAATGTTCAGGCATATCAAGATCTACCCACTCTAAGAAAATCCAAAATCCCTTGTAGGAGTTATTGCCCTTTTTTAAAAAAAAATTCAAAATTTTCAATTTTTTGTCTCTTATTTCCAAAACTATAGAAGATAGAGGTTCAGTGTAAATTTTTAAAATGTTTGCCATGCAATGGCGACTTCAAAACTGGTGTTGACCACCGTTTTCAAAATGGCCGCCAAAAAAGGCGGGAAAATTCAACATTGTCCGATTTCAATGAAATTTGGTTTCCAAATAGATATTGATGTTGTGACTTCAAAACCGATGTTGAAAATTGTTCGTTGACCGCCATTTTCAAAATGGCTGCCAAAAAAGGCAGGAAAATTCAACATTGTCCGATTTCAATGAAATTTGGTTTCCAAAAAGGTATTGACATCGCAAATTCAAAACTGATGTTAAGAATTATTTGTTGACCGCCATTTTCAAAATGGCCGCGAAAAAGGCGGGAAAATTCAACATTGTCCGATTTCAATGAAATTTGGTATCCAAGTGGGAATTGATGTCACTACTTCAATACCGGTGTTGTAAAATTTTTGCCGACGGCCATTTTCAAATGGCTGCAAAAAAAGAAAATTCAACATTGTCCAATTTCAATGAAATTTGGTTTCCAATAGATATTGATATTGCGACTTCAAAACCAGTGTTTAAAATTGTTCGTTGACCACCATTTTCAAAATGGTCGCCAAAAAAGGCGGGAATATTCAACATTGTCCGATTTCAATGAAATTTGGTTTACAAATAGGTATTAATGTTGCAACTTCAAAACTGATCTTGAAAATTGTTCGCTTACAGCAATTTTTAAAATGGCTGCCAAAAAGGCTGGAAAATTCAACATTGGCAGATTTCAATAAAACTTGGTTTCCAAACAGATATTCATCTGTTGCAACTTCAAAAAATCGATGTTATAAATTGTTCATTGACCGGCATTTACAAAATGATGTCTCTAATTCAAAACTGGTGTTGAAAGTGGTCCTTAGCAAGAACTTTTTTTGTCAAAAAAAGCCCAACAAAGAAATATAGTAAAACATTATCAGACTTTAAAGACAGTTCAAGATGTGTTGTTTGAGCTACCAAAGTTTGAGAGACTGAAGATCAACTGTATAACTTACAATGTTAGCCTGATTGTGGCAACTGAAA
>MJUU01062271.1:17800-41250 GCA_002080025.1 Modiolus philippinarum
AATGAAATTTGGTTTCCAAATAGATATTGATGTTGTGACTTCAAAATCGATGTTGAAAATTGTTCGTTCACCGCCATTTTCAAAATGGCCGCCAAAAAAGGGCGGGTAATTCAACATTGTCCGAATTCAATGAAATTTGGTTTCCAAATAGATATTGATGTTGCGACTTCAAAACCGATGTTGAAAATTGTTCGTTGACCGCCATTTTCAAAATCGCTGCCAAAAAAGGCAGGAAAATTCAACATTGTCCGATTTCAATGAAATTTTGTTTCCAAAAAGGTATTGACGTCGCAACTTCAAAACTGATGTTAAAAATTATTCGTTCACCGCCATTTCAAAATGGCCGCCAAAAAAGGCGGGAAAATTCAACATTGTCGGATTTCAATGAAATTTGGTATCCAAGTGGGAATTGATGTCACTACTTCAATACCGATGTTGTAAAATTTTCGCCGACGGCCATTTTCAAATGGCTGCAAAAAAAAAGAAAATTCAACATTGTCCAATTTCAATGAAATTCGGTTTCCAATAGATATTGATATTGCGACTTCAAAACCAGTGTTTAAAATTGTTCGTTTTCAAAATGGCCGCAAATAAAAGGCGGGTATATTCAACATTGTCCGATTTAAATGAAATTTGGTTTACAAATAGGTATTAATGTTGCAACTTCAAAACTGATCTTGAAAATTGTTCGCTTACAGTAATTTTTAAAATGGCTGCCAAAAAAGGCTGGAAAATTCAATATTGGCAGATTTCAATAAAACTTGGTTTCCAAATAGATATTCATCTGTTGCAACTTCAAAAAACCGATGTTATAAATTGTTCATTGACCGGCATTTACAAAATGATGTCTCTAATTCAAAACTGGTGTTGAAAGTGGTCCTTAGCAAGAACTTTTTTTGTCAAAAAAGCCCAACAAAGAAATATAGTAAAACATTATCAGACTTTAAAGACAGTTCAAGATGTGTTGTTCGAGCTACCAAAGTTTGAGAGACTGAAGATCTACTGTATAACTTACAATGTTAGCCTGATTGTGGCAACTGAAAGCCAGGTGAGCGATACAGGCTCCTGGGAGCCTCTGGCTTATTTTTTTAACATGTGACCTAAAATGTATTATGTATGTCGGTCTATCATCTTGAGAAAGTTTGTCGCATAGTAACTTTCATGTGACTAGACATTTGACTTAAATAAGATTAATTAACAATATGTTTTCTTTTTAGAACTTATGACCTAGACATACATATAAACTAAATGAACGTAGCAAACGATACGTTTTCTTGGTTTCCCTTCCATACGTTTTACATATTTTGAAAATTACTGCATTATCTTTTGTCAAAATATAATATGAAGGAAAGACAAGTGTTTTAGTTTGCTAAAACAATTACACATAAGCCCCATTTACATGCACAAGATTTACATCATTATGTAAATTTTCACGTGTTTAAAACTACACCAGTATGTAAAAGTATTTTTGTTATGCATTTACATGTATTTAATCTAAGGTGTGTATTTTAATTTTAAAAGCTTCTTACAAGAAGTGAAAAGGGCCGAAAAACGTGTAAAAAATAAAAAAGATTTCGTTAGATCTTGGAAATTTGTAGAATGATTAAAAAAACATAAAGTTGTGTCGTATCCTTTTTTATTTTTTCAATCATAGTCTAACTTTCCCTTTAATAAGCAAAACAAAAACGCAAAATTTGACAAAGCTGTCAGACAAATCTGACTTTTATAGAAATTAAATAGTTCAGTGTTTGCACATCAATTTCATGATTCAAATCAAGTTGCAAGACCCTTTTCTGCTATCTCATAAACAGAAACAGCATTTTTGCACAGTGTGCATTTTTAATTTGCATTTGAATGCTCAAAATGCATACCGTGTAAATTTACACATGTGCAAATATAAATTTACTCTTGCCCCTGATCTCATGCAAATTTACACCCTTTGTTAAGTTTACACACGTATAGAGTTGCGTTTACACGCAGTAATTGCACGCTAGTGCAAATCTGCATACCTATGTAAAAATACACATGTGTGTAAAACTGTGCATGTAAGTGGGGGTTTAGTTTATGACTAAAGTCTTTTTACAAAAGAATATCCATGAACTGCACTGCCCCTTTTTCAGGCTTTTATATGCACTGCGATAAGACTACTCAAACAACATCCCGAATTGAGAAAAACAAATAAACATGTAAATAATGGCAAAAAAGAGTAAACAGTATTAATATAAAAAAAAACAGAGCATTTGGGATACAACAAGAAATCGGGAACAAGATTTACACAAAATATAAAAGTGAACCCCAACGAAAACAATAAAGCAATATCCCAAGAGTTTAAGATGGTCTCCTAGACTCTTTCCATTGTTCAGATAGTAAGGGCAAAGTCTATTAATATGTGCAATTTGGTATATGCCAGTTCGGCTATTTCGATATTTTTACCGAAAGATGGTATTTTATCAGTGACAACAGAAACAATAACAGAATATAAGCTTGGCATATCAATTTGTTTCGTTTGTGAGATAGTAATTGTATATGTTTGACAAAAAGCTTTAACAGTACATGTTCAAAGGTAAAGAACGTGTGGTGAAACGCAAAACTTCTAGTTTACTGGTGAGAAGTAATGTCATCGCTTTTCCCTTTAGATTTCACGCGCCTAGAGTTCTACAAAGTAATGCTTATTATTGGTATGATGATTATGCAAGTGTACCACTTATTGATGGGATATACTAGGACCAAGAAATAGAAAATATGCAATAAAAACTACGGTGCGAACCGAACCGTCAGTATAAAACCAACAATACAAGAACTATGGCAACATGGGAAAACAAACAAACAGAAACACAGCATGAGTACTATACAGAAAAGGAAAATAAATATACAGTCACTTCGGTATTTTGTTATTTACACACACGAACCAAATAAAAAAAAATCATGGGTGAGATCAGGTAGTGTAAGCATCTCCTGCTTCTTATAAGACACCGGCAGTGTTGAATATATCAAACCCGGTAATAAGTTCAAATCCGGTAGAGGAACCACAATTAAGCTTTTAAAAGGAAAGATCTGTTGTCATCTGGGAAGTAATGACTTCAAGTTTTGGGTAACATACCCTTGTTTATGTCGCCTATTTGTGAGCAACCGGGCTCTATCAAGGAAATCACTGTATCGACCACAGGCCCTTTAATATCAAATGAGCTTGGAGATTAGATGTAAACTCCGTATGCCGGCGCTGTTTGAATGTTGCTACAAAGAAAAGAGAAATTGGCTATTGACTATTGAAAAAGTGAAGTCATCGCGTTTGTCAAACAGAAGTTTGATGTCTACAACTGTTGTCAATTTCAAGATAAAGGTCAAAGAACCGTTGTTGCAGTGTCTGTAGTATCCTTAATTTCGAGCTCAATTGGATAGATCAGACGGACAAAATCACCAAAGCGAGGGTTATTTAGTTACAAAGTATTATCTATTTAACAGAAGCTAAAATTGAAGGATTGGGCCAGTTTTTATCTTTACTTTGAAGAAGCCCTTCGATGAATTCAGCCTCATAGGAGTGCATAAACAGGTTGGCTAGGAGAGGCGCACAGTTAATGCCCATTTGAATTCCGATAGTCTGCTGAAAAACAAGTCCTCCAAACTGGACAAATGTACTGTCGATCAGAAACTCTAATTGTAGTAAAAAGTGTGGAGAAGTCGAAAGTTTTAATGCTTTTACAATGTGATAATGATCTAGGGTTAAAGATGTCCAGTACATCTTTGGTGTTTTTCAAAATCCACATTTTGTTTACACCGCTTCTTGAAAAGCTAGTATCACAATTTTTTGAGGCCCTCTTCATCAGCTGTAAAGATTGATGTTAGCAAATTAGTTAAAGGTTTTAAAGAACATGTGGCAGATCCAGCGATGTACAGATCTGTATGATATGGTTATTTATGTAATTTTGGTACCCAGTACAAAGAGGGGAGATCTGTGTCTTCATCCTTTATCGTTCCCGAAGGAAAACAAAACAGATTAATGGTTCTGTAATATTTCCTCCTTTGACTAGAGTAGTAGCTGAGTAAGTTGGGTTGCCTTTGGAATTATCAAGGCCTAGTTCTTTCTCTAAACCAATTATGTAATGATGTTTGCAAATGAAAATAATGTTAGGTGCTTTATCGGCAGGAATGATGACATAATTGTCATGTATTGGATTCGTGATTATGTAATACAAATAATGCCTTTTCTTGGGGGGAGGGGGTGGACAAGTAACTGTGAATTGATGATCCTAAAGTTCTCATTGACTCTTGTAGCTGATTGATTCGTTTAAGAATCATTGACCTCACAGCCTTAAACCACTCCGAAAGGGAATCAAGGTCTTCATATTGTTCACGCTTTATCCATTTTTTTTTTGCGTAGTCCTCTACAGCATCCATAAGAAGTTTGAAACTTTGTTCCAAGTTAATGGAACTTGGTTCATGGAATTTATGCCCTTTTGCAAGGACATCACCGAGAGACTTTTATTTAATGATATTCAAATGACGTGATCACAGGGACTATATCTGTATGGTGAATCAAAACAATAGGTTGGTTAAGACTTTAGGTCGTTGGTGATAAGGTTTTGCAATACATGTTTATGGTTGAAAATTTTAGATGCGATTGGTGAAGTATAGGTGTACGATATGATCGGGACTGATGTGTGTTTGAGGTATGGGGGTTTTTTGGTTTTTTTTATATTTCTGTGATGCAAGATATTGGCTTGGTTAATATCATCCAAACCATTATTAGCAAATTTAATGGCTAGGAACAAACGCCGTTCTTCTACATTGACGTGTTTGCTAACAGGGTTAAATACTTTATGTTGACCAATATCAAGTGTAACAGCGTCTAACTTGTATGAAGATGAGGATTGATCAGTGGAGGTATTTTCTAAAGACGTTTTATACAGAGAATTCTATTTAGAAAGTGGTGAAGAATACAGTTTTGTACGATTGTGATGTAATACTAAGGGTTACAAACGAGAGGGAGTATGCCTTGTATAGTTACTTCATGAAGTATTGGTGATGTATAATGACGATGAAACAAAATAAAATGGTATAGTTGGCCACAATTAAAAGATAAAAAACACAAAATGTACAAATTAAAAAACACATAAAAATGACAAAAATGGAAAGAGAAGGAGGGAAGACTGCCCAACGTTTCGGCCTATATGGCCTTCGACAAGGGGACTACCGGGCTAAATACGGAGAAAAAGATGGATATGACGAGAGAAGGCAAACCTGATGGCGTGTCACAGAAATTACCTGTAAAAATCGGGCCAAATCTTGAACTTAATCAAAAACGAGCGATAAAACATTAGTTATCTGTACTATGCAAATATTAAACTTCAATACATAAATAATTTTATAAAATAGACTGCTTCTTAACATTCATGCCAAAGGGTCGAGCAGTTCCAAGAAAATGGATGATTTTTTTGTCCAAGGAACTGTCGTTGTTCTTCACTGTCAGAGGACACCCCAAAAACATCATCAATGTATCTACATTGATGATGTTTTTGGGTTGTCCTCTGACAGTGAAGATGAACTTAAGTCTTTCATTGGCTATGTTTCCTCGTACCATCCGGCCATCAAATACATTTTTATTATTACCAAAGATAGTCTCTCTTTCCTCGACATTAATTGTACCATAAAGGATGGGCAAATTTCCACCTCAGTGTTTTATAAACCGACAGACGCCCACTGTTATTTAAATTATGGGTCCTGTCACCCAAAGTCATGCAAGGATGCCATTCCAATGTCACAATTCTTGCGACTTCGTCGTATCTGTAGTGACAAGCAGGACTTCAGGACTCAATGTAAAAGAATGAAATCCTTTTTTGTTAAGAGAGGCTACCCCAGCAAAGTTTTGGATCGAGCTATGAATTCAGTTTCCCGAGTGACCAGATCCGAAGCTATGGAGAAGAGGGTAAGAAATACCGACGAACGGGTTCCGTTGGTCCTGACATACCACCCTCACAACGAAGCTATCAAAAACATTTGGATACGCAACTTCAAATCTATAGTTCTCGAGGACGAGCATATGTCGGTAGTTTTCCAGGATTCGCCTCCCATTGCAGCCTTCAGAAAAGGGAAGAGTTTAAAACAGCGCCTTGTTACTAGTTCTTTCAAGAGTGCTACTCCTCAAACTCCCTGTAAATATAAGGGCACTAGACAATGTAAGCGATCTCGCTGTTCGACTTGTGAAGTAGTAGGGCCGGCTAACGTTTTCAAACTCAAAAATGGTTTCACGTGTACTACTGAAAATGTAGTGTATGCTGTAGGCTGTAAACGCTGTAGCATGATCTATGTGGGTGAGACTTGCCGGAGATTGGGTGATCGCTTTGTCGAACATAAACAGAGCGTCACCAATGGTAAGGATTGCCCAGCAGGTGAACATTTTCGGCGAGCTAACCACAGCATACTGGACATGCATGTTACTGTCCTTATACAAACTAGTGCAGGTGAAAAACAACGACAGTTCCTTGAACAAAAAATCATCCATTTTCTTGGAACTGCTCGACCCTTTGGCATGAATGTTAGGAAGCAGTCTATTTTATAAAATTATTTATGTATTGACGTTTAATATTTGCATAGTACAGATAACTAATGTTTTATCTCTCGTTTTTGATTAAATTCAAGATTTGGCACGATTTTTACAGGTACTTCCTGTGACACGCCATCAGATTTGCCTTCTCTCGTCATATCCATCTTTTTCTCCGTATTTAGCCCGGTAGTCACCTTGTCGAAGGCCATATAGGCCGAAACGTTGGGCAGTCTTCCCTCCCTCTCTTTCCATTTTTGTCATTTTTATATGTTTTTTAATTTGTACATTTTGTGTTTTTTATCTTTTAATTGTGGCCAACTGTACCATTGTATTTTGTTTATTAGTTAATTTGTGGCCATCGCACAACATATTTATATTTTTATATAATGACGATGTCCTTGGCTTTGTTTTCGTCTAGGATTGTTATCAAAATGCGCATCACATTTACATCATTGCATTTCGGCCTGGAGTGATTACTTATACTGTCAATTTTATCATAACGACCATACGGAATTGCCGTTCCTAATTTGCATAAAAGTATTCTTCTTTTTGTCTACGAAGAGGTGTACTTAGGTTTGAATTGTTAGTAGGATGGTAAATTTTTTCTAGAATGCGTACTTTCAGGGATAAAATAGAATGATAGGGTTGTTTAGAAAATTGGTAAATGGTTGGAAATTTTATCGTGTTGATTCCCAATCTATGTCCGTTCATGAGTTCATTCAGCTTTCCTTTAATCTCTCCGACATAAATAAGGCCACATAAATTACTCTCTATACTGTAGACAAAATTTTTAGAAGCACAATTAAGATCATCATAGATTCTAGTATGATACGTCTTAATTGTCAAATTAATGGTAAAGAACTTATCTGTCATCAAAATTGCATACGTTTTACAGTTTTCAATCTTACATTTTGAGATAGTACAATAATGTTCATTATCATTATAAGTTAAGATGTCATGTAATTAATTGAACGGAGCATGGATGAACTTGTGGCTCGAGATAAGAATTTTTATACTGGAAACTTGGGTCAATTGATGCTACATATGACAAGTTAGTATTGACTTTGTTGGGTTGGACACATGCCTTTTAAGATGATACCGTGTACACAATATCATCAGGTTGGGGCTTTTTTTATAGTGGACGACGCCCCAGCCAGAATGATCTTGTTTCTCAATTTCATGGTCGAATGGTGACTTCAAGATGAAGAGCTTAATCTTACTATGTATTTTTAGGGGTTTTTTGTCGCATATTCATTTACAAAAATTACAAAAACAGGATAACAGTAAACACCTACAATATCCTTTTATTTGTTCATTTAGTAAAGAGGCTAATGAGTTGACGATGCGGTGTGCTACATGTTGATAGAGATGCTAAAATAAGCTACTGAGTTGATGTTGAAGTGTGCTACATATTGATAGAGACAGAGCTTATTTTACAATATTTTCTAGACTTTTTTATCTGATTTATTTAAAACTGGTAAAATTTTAGATTAATTTTGTATAGGAAATTATGAAAATCGTTATTTACATATTTTTCTCTTTGTGTTTTTCAGTCACGCCAAGTTTACCTGTTAGTGTCAAAATTCTTATGCTTCTTTGTATTGAACTCTTGTCAATTAAAATGTCTACAAGAAGATGTGTGGCATTTTGTTCAGTATTCAAGACCTTCATGTATATTTGGATGGTATTTTGGTGGATTTTGTACTTGTTAGTGATGATACCACTTATAATAATAGCATTTATAAGGACTTGCGGGATGATATGTGAAGATGATAATGATTGCAAGTCATGTATAAATCCTTGTCAGATTGAATGTGACTGCTGTAAAATTTAAAAACAAATGGGCTACATGTGTTTAACTCAATATAATTATTGTCATTGTCAAAAAAGTATTTTAAAGCATCTACTTTTTTCAGCGCGTTTTTCTTTACATAAAATAAAAAGGAAACGCTTACAATGGCTGAAAAACACAGCTACACGCCACAATGCACCAAGGAACTGCACAAGAAAAAACAAATAAAAGGCAAACGTAAAAATGATAAGAACTTGGGACAGCCTGACGACTAGGTACTGGCACTATCAAAAGCCAGCGGTAGGGTTAAACCGGTTTATAGGTACCCATTTTAATTCAGATATCATCTCTAAAGTTTATTTATTTGAGTTAACCGATTGTATAATCAATATATCTTCACGAAGAAAAATACAGTAAAATGTTTAAGGCACGGACCATTTGATTTTCAGGGAGCTGGGATTTTTACCAGAGCCGGGAATTTTTTATGGCCGCTTCGCGGGGCAGATTTTTTTTTTCGCTGTACACTATGCTAGGAGATTTTGTTGAGCCAGGCTTTTTTTCTGATGGACAAAGTCAGAGCCATATTATTTTTTTCAACCAAGGTGCTGGTCAGAACTTTTTTGGGGCAAAAAATGGGGCCAGGATTTTTTTTCTTTAATGAAGAACTCCCAGGGCAATGCATGCGTTTGCCGTTTCGGTAATTGAACATCTATTGATTTCTAGAACGTCATCAATCATAATATTCGTTTCAAATAAAATTCATGGAGTTAATAGTCTACCTGTATATCTATATATCCGTATACCTGTATATGTATATCGTATTATAAGAGATGTTGCATCTAAGACGTATACAAAGGCGTTTACGTATTGACGTATCGTAAAGGCGTTCATGGAGAGTAACGTAAATTATGTATCAAAGAACCCGGCATCAGTTTGTCATTGTTATTCTTAAAATATCAAAAATTGCATAGTTGTTAAGGTAAGATCCAGTAAATATATGAGGAAACCAGCACAAACAAATTGTGAACTTCATAAAAACCAAGCACGGAGGACTTTTGCTCTACGACATGAAGATCCACGAATTTCTTTTGAAAAACATGGCTTCGCGTTTCGAAATATTTTAAATATGCTAGCTCTGCGTTTTACGGACAACATAGAGTAAATATAAAATAATTTTAAAGTGAAACTACAGGTTTATCAGTGGCGGAAGAGGGGTCCATAAGGGCGGGAGGTGGTGGCGGAATCCAATTTTCCGGAAAAGCCCTAGGAATTTCAAATATTTTCCATATCATAAGGGGGCCCGGGTCACCCTGGACCCCTAGATCCGCCACTGTTTATTTTTTGATCCCATAATTTAAGGTTAAAGTATTAGTCACTGGTTGACCAATTTATCTGTATTTGTTTTGCTTTGTTTTTTGGTTTTGGGGTATTTTTTCATTTTTTATATTTGTTTTGTTTTTAGTACAATTGTTCAACTTGCCAGTAAACAAATCATATGAGAACAAAACTCATGTCACGTTTCTGTAAAGATGAAGCACGGAAAGATGTACGTCTGCATGGTTGGCACAAGTGTCTTTTTCGAAAGATCACGTTTAAGATGTTTCATAACAGTATCGTCCATCCAAACACAGCCTTTCGGTCTGCTCGATTTATTTCGGTTTCATTGGTATTTTATTACGACATAAACGAAGGGTGGGACAGGGTAAAGGGAGATCGAGAGAAAGGGGGTCAGAGGAAGGAGATAGGGGTTGGAGAAATCAGCCAGTTGCGGGAGAAAGGGGGCATGAGACAGGAGAAAGGGACAGAAAGAGAAAAGGAACAAAAGGTAGAAATGGGCGGGATAAGGAAAAGAGAGGTGGGATAAAGGAAAAACGGTACAGGAAAAAGGTGGAAAGGGGTGGAAGAAACGAGAAAGGTACCCGTCTGCCCGCTTTCTCATTTATTAGAATGACTTTTTAAAATAATTGCTATCGCGTAAAACACGCTAAAAGTATGTATTTTTGGTGACAGTAAAGGGTCACCCGTGTCCTAAATATGATACGCTGACTGGAGATGAAAGTGATACATGTAAAAGACGACACATCACTTTATTATCGGTTTAGGGGATGCTAGCAACTAGAACATTTTTTTCACCTGCTTCGCAGCCAAAATAGCGTTAATAGAAGAAAATTTATTTTAATTCAAAGGACAAATTCATTTTCTGACCCAAAAATTTTAAGCTATGATACTTATCTCTTATCTTACCATTTTTGTGTGTTTGTTTTATTTGGTTGTTTTTAAGAATAAAAAACTCATATTACATGTCAAGCTGAAGCATTCAACTTGGTGTACGTATGCATGCCTTGGCACAAGTGTTATTTTTCTTAAGATCACGTATAAGATGTTTCAAAACGTTATCATCCACTCAATTACAACAACATTTTATTTACCTTTTCAGTCTGCTCGATTTATTTCAGTGTACTGGTTAAGGTTTCATTGACATATAATTACAGATCGAAATACATTGGAATACTTATAGCCTTAAATGAGTTTTTCAGAGCAAAGGCATTGTTGGCATCTGCACCAAAACACCTCTTTATATAAAAAATGCATTTCACTTTATGTGTAATGAAAGGTGGTAAATGATCTTCTCACTAAGGTAATTTTTTTTCGAATCTAGAATTTTGATCTATTCTAAGGCACGTGCTTTGAAAAAATCGCCTGAACCAATGAATATATCCAGAGACGCACGCCAGATCCAAACTCATGCATCCTTAGTCCTCCAATTCCTACGGAAGCGTATTAGGGACATGCATAAAAAAAATATCTCGCCGCGGCGAGTTAACAAAAAAGGTTATCTCGCCGCGGCGAGTCACTATATTGCCGTAGCGAGTTACTATCTTGCCGCGGCGAGTTAACAAAAAAAGATTATCTCGCCGTGGCAAGTGTACAAAAAGGGTTATCTCTCCGCGGCGAGTTACCAAAAAAGATTATCTCGCCGCGGCATGTTACTTTATTGCTACAGCGATTTATTATCTAGGGGCTCACATGAGCCGGTTTAGCTCGCCAAATATTATAATTATTATTATTATCAAATCTACTTGTTTCAGCAAAAGATAATGAATCATACAATACCAGATTTTCATCATCAGACAATTTTCAGACAATTTTCTTATCCCAAAACCAAATACGGATATATATAAAACAAGCTTCTCTTTTAGTGGACCAAAAGTATGAACTCTCAACGGAATGCAATCAAAAACTTAGAAACTGTTTTTGAATTCAAAAATGTTTATAAACTGTTAAAAATCTAAATAATTTTTCATTATTTTAAGACATTTTGTGTGATACTTTAATAGAAAACTATAAAAAATGAAGTTTGAATTTGAATAACAAACACGTTTGACATGTCAAGATCTTCTTTGTCTGCAATTTGGAAATAAATCTGAAGATGATAGTTGAATTATTGTCGTTTTACTAGTAAACTAGTCATATATGTTTTCAGGAACGTCTGGACAAATTGGAATCAAACTTGGCCATAATGGTTCTTGGATGGTCCTGTTGAAAATTCGATCCCACAGGGTTCAATTCTAGATAGCTGCAAATGGGAACAACAGGTGTTAACTAATGACCTAAAATGCATTATATAGGTAAAATGCAACGTTTTGCCCTCTGTTGTATGCAATATGCACTTTAAGAACGTATACTTCAACAAAATTGCAGAAACAAGAAAATTGGATAATAATAATAATAATAATAACAAAAGATAAGTAATTGATGTTAAACCCAGACGAGCTAAACCGGCTCATGTAAGCCTCTAGATAATAAATCGCCGTTGCAATATAGTTTCTGCGGCGAGAAAATTTTTATGCCCCCGCCGCTGGGCGGTCGGGGGCAATAAGGATTACCCTGATCCGTACGTGCGTCCGTACGTCCATCTTTTTGGTTTCCGGATGATAACTTGAGTATCCTGCATCGGATCAAAAGCAAACTTGATCATATGCTTACTTATCACCCAAGACAGAACTGTATCGATTTCAAGGTTGGTACCCCCAAGGTCAAGGTCACAGTTGCTAAAAATAGACTAAAATTTAAATAAAATTTTGGTTTCCGGATGATAACTTGAGTATGCTACATAGGATCAAAACCAAACTTGGTTATATGCTTGCTAATTGCCCAAGACAGAACCCTATCGATTTCCGGGTTGGTACCCCCAAGGTCAAGGTCACAGTCGCTAAAAATAGACTAAAATTTAAAAAAAATTTGGTTTCCGGATGATAACTTGAGTATACTACATGGTATCAAAACCAAACTTGGTTACATGCTTGCTGATCACCCAACACAGAACCCTATCAATTTCCGGGTCGGTACCCCGAAGGTCAAGGTCACAGTTGCTTAAAATAGACTAAAATTTCAATAAAATTTTGGCTTCCGGATGATAACTTGAGTATACTACATTGGATCAAAACCAAACTTGGTCACATGCTTACTTATCACCGGAGACAGGACCATAGGTACCCCCAAGGTCAAGGTCACAGTTGCTACAAATAGACTTCGCTTCCGGATGATAACTTGAGTATACTACATAGAACCAAAATTAGTCACGTGCTTGCTTATCACTTAATACAGAAGCCTATGGATTTCCGGGATGGTACCACCAAGGTCAAGGTCACAGTTGCTAAAAATAGACTAAAATTTCAATAAAATTTTGGTTTCCAGATGATAACTTGAGTATCCTGCATCTGATCAAAACCAAACTTGATGGCTTTCTTACTTATTACAAAAGACATAATCCCATAGATTTTATTGTTGATACCCCCAAGGTCAAGGTCACAGTTGCTAAAAATAGATTAGTATTACATATAAGACTGTTTCTCAGATTATTTGTTGGAACTACACATTATATCAAAACCAAACCAGTTCCAGTGGCTATTTATCACAGGAGAAAGATCCTTTTTTATAATTATTTGATATATATATTGTACATAGTTATGCCTTTAATAATTTAAGGGTTTTGATTGCAAGGAGGTGGGGGCATCTGTGTCCCATGGACGCATTCTTCCATTTTTTCTGGTAACTCGCCGTAGCGAGATAGTAACTCCGGCCGCGGCGAGATAGCCTTTTTGTTAACTCGCCGCGGCGAGATAACCTTTTTTGTTTACTCGACATGGCGAGATAGCAACTCGCCAAGGCGAGATAGTAACTCGCCGCGGCGAGATAGTGAAATTATAACTAGCCGCGGCGAGAAAGTATTTCGCCACGGCAAGATAGTAACTCGAGATAATTTTTTATGCATGTCCCTAATACGCTTCCGTAAATTCCCCTTGTCCTTATCCAAAATTAAGCATTTCGTTTCCCTTGGCTACATCTGTATAAATTTTATAGAGAATCCGCATCCTTTACAGGAAGACCTATCAATAATTGAAATGATTTTTATGCCCCTCTAACGCAGGAAATATCTACAATTACTGAAAATTTCAACTGCAGGACGTGATACCCCGGACAACTTTTAAAAAAAAAAAGATAAGGCAGAAGATATAGGAATAAAACAACATTTTATACTTACAATATTTTGAAGAAAGTTGACCAATTTGGTCAGCTTTATTTCTTCCATTTGCATATAATTTTGAATTATGATATACTGATGTATAAATTACAATCTCTTTTTTATCGTCTTATTCACTATATATCCACGCACAGAAATATTTTACGCAAATAATAAATATATCGATTTTGTTAACTTTTCTTTGTCGCACTCATCAATGATTTGTCCTTCGAACTCACTCTTATTTTCATACGGCCTACTCGATTTGTTTTTGTAGTTTTATACATCAATGAACTCGCTGTCTGCGTGACTTGATTGTTATTTAAAAATAACCTAGATCAGTTTGTTCATTTGTTTGAGAATTACTCAATCATGAAAAGGCATCCAATGAGGGTTTATAGTAAAGGTCACAATTAATAAAGATTATATTTGCTTTTGGAAGTTTATATATATTTATCGTGTTTAAATACGAAAAGAATAATGCTTTTCTCTTTACCTTGGGTGTAAGTTAGTTATAGCCTTCGTTAAACGGTGTTTCTGGAAAAGAAACCCCTCCGTCCACCGGCCGCCGGGATTTTCTAATCCCGAAATACCTTTACCTCATGGTATAACTATTACATAGATAACATTAGGGTATAGTTAAACAAAAATCATAATAAAAATTTATCCGTGCTTCACTGATCATGAAAAAAGCGGGATGGTTTGAGGTTTACTCTCAGGTTGAAGTTTTTTTTTCTGTGAAAGATGTATGCTTTAACAATGAAACTTTATATACATACACATTAAGATATAAATAAACCAAAAAAAATATAAAAATTTACCCACACCATCAACTTCATGCTTCACTGATCACGAAAAAAGGTATAGTTTGAGGTTTATCCATATGCCGATAGGTGTAAGTGTCTTTTCTGTGAACGATGTATGCAAAAGGCATTAAACTTTATTAAACACCCATCAGGGTATAATTAAACAAAAAAATCATAATAAAAATATATCTATGCTACATGTTTTGCTGAACACGAAATATTGTTCAAATAGTTGCGAGGCGGGCATTGTGTCCGTTAGACACATATTCTTGTGTGTGTTTGTAGCACTATTATTTTCCCTAATTTAGGATAATTTCGCTACTTACCACAAGGTTATTTAGATTTAGCAATTAAAAGTAACATGTACGTAACGGAAATATTAATTACTATTCGGTAATTTGAGTTTTCTTCTTTCTTAACCAGGATTTCGACCCGGTTTACCATGTTTTCCGGTGATCACCCTGGTTTACTGAGGTTGGGTTCACTTGGCGAGCCATATAAAACTCTTATACCGACACAATATATATATTAAAAAAACATAAAAACGACAAAATTACAACTTGTGTTACAAAAAGAAAATGTAACAAAACAAAATGATGAATCTGTATAACAAAAAGCTTATCTGACACAACAAAATTAACAAAACAATATCAAAATGTAACAAAACAAAATGATGATTCAACAAATAAAAGTTATTTGACATAATAAAAGGACAGTGTAACATAAGAAAAATGAAAGTGCACACAACAAAAAGATGATTTTACTCAACAAAATTGGGAGTCAACATTATACAATTATTGACTCTGATATAGGTTGCTACTGGGATTTATCAACCTGAAAAAAAAATAATATTCACCGAGCCGGAGGCGAGGTGAATATTTCTTTTTGAAGGTTGATAAATCCTAGTAGCAACCTATTTAAAAGTCAATGATTGTTTTATTATATGATTAAATATTTTGAAAGACAAATGTATGTAAAATAAAATTATTCGTATCAATAAAGGTTGTAATGAACAAGTTTGGTCAATCACACCTGTATTAACAATTACAATGGTTTAATGAACAGATTTGATCAACTTCATAATGTTCATGAAATTTACTTTCCTATATTAAAATTGATTGTTATATTTGAACATTTGTTAAATACTGGCACTGGGAAATGAAAAGGTCCAGTAGTAGACAAAGCTGGCAAGTTCATATTTATCATTTGAGTTGTATCAACGGTTTTTAAAATGTCATCAATGTCAGGATCATCATCACAAATATCAGTTACAAGGTTTTCAAATTGAGAATTAGACAGTGGAATTAAATCAGCATTAGAAATATCAAAATCATTCTCCTTGTTTTCATCATGATTTCTGGATATTTTTTCAAATCTAAGAGTGTCAGTAATTGTGTCGGACATCTTTCGTTTTATATTGTGTCAGTATAACCAGTGTAAGTTTTTAGTGAAGTCTCTGACTTATGTCCTGTAATCCAAGTGATGTGTCTTCCAGGAAATTGATTGCTGTCAAGTATATGGACTGTTGTTGATGTGAGCGAGTGATTTGTATATCTCTTTGAAAGTCCTGCATTTTCACTTATTGTAGCCATCATTATTCCAATAGCATTATGACCTAATGGCGCGTTTGTATACCAATTTACAGTGTTTCTCCCTTGCTTGGTCTTTGAAACAGTCTATTGCACTTTGGGTTCAGCTGTCTGTTGTAGGCCATGAAGGGTTTCACTGGACAGAGAGGATCATCTGAAATGGTAAAATTTTACTTCTAAAAATATAAAGACAAGTATAGAACACTACAGTAATACATGTATTGTGTCATACCTATCAAATGTCATAAAAATACTCCATGCATGCATGCAGTGGCAAAGGGCTTAAGTTGTTAAAACTTAGTATGATGTATTAGTGTTTGCTCATTATTGCCAGAAGGCTTCACTGTGAGTTAATTCAAAATAAAGATCAACAATAAAAGCATTGTACCATTCATATATTTTTTCCAATGCACATTTACTCCTTATCCATTTATTTGTCATTTCAAGGTTTTTCCTTCCTTTTAAATTTTGTACAAAAATTTATGAATATCCAAGTCATTAAAATACCCTTTCTGGAATACATCCTGCCTTCAGCTGTATTAGGATCATCTTGATGATTTTTTTGTCTGCTCATCTTTGGTGAGATAAAGATACAATTCGCCATCTTAGTCTGTCGTGGCAGCAAAATCACAAATTTTCAATTTATGGATGTTTTCTCTTCCTCTCCTTCCTAAATAAATCACAATATCCACAAATACTTTCTGTTGCAATTTAACCCTGTCATTTAAGTCAAAATAATCATATATTTTTTGGAGATCGGTTCTTTCAATAGGAGGATAATGGGTAGCAGCTCCTTTCCCTTCCCGTTTCAAGTCCTTTGTCACTGCTGTGAACATTTTCTTTGAAACTTGCTATGCCTAGTCCTTTATAATGTCAATATTTCTTTTCAGTGAAAGGTGCCTGTTCAATCCATATCTAAGAGAAAATAAACTGGAACGTTGGTATTTTTCGCCATTTTCTTGTCGAACTTCTACGAAAAATTTACCAAGAATGTCATCAAGGTGTTCGTTATAAAACTATTCAGTCTTCATTCATATCTCTAGCTTTCAAAAACGATCTGAATGTTTTTACAGAGCCATCCGTAGCCCGGCGTGTGTTTTTTGCATCCTTTTCTTCTAATAATCTCTTAAATTCATCCTCATTTACTGTTGCAAAACTCCCAAACGGCACTTCGTCGTCCATTTTGCAGAATTCGTAACAGACGACACCGGTATGTTCCGTATAATACGGCCCCGCTGATTGGTCGATTAGCCAAAACAACGTAAAATTTCATTGGTTACCATATAAAAAGAATGATCTTGGATTTTTTTGTTCTATTTTTATCCAAACCGGGTGGATATTACAATCCACGTTAACTCTGAGCCTATTTTTAGGTAGACATCGCTGATACTAATATTTTTTTAAGATTATTTCAGCCAATTCAGATAGAGAAAAAATTCAATCATATAATAAAATAATTCATAAACTAACATAATGAAATATTTAGATGACAAAACAAGAATTATGATATATACAAAATGATGAAATAACCTTACAAAATGATTTTTTGACATAACAAAATGACAATCTAAAACAAGAAAATTACGACTAAGCATTACAAAATGAAACTTTAACATAGCAAAATTAGAACTAAACATAACAAGATGACAATTTTATACAACAAAATTATAAGTTAACATAAAAAAGGACAATTTAACAAAAGTTAACATAACGAAAGGACAATTTAACACAACAAAATGATGAATTAACATAACAACATAGTAAACTAACATATTCAAATATTAACAAGTAATAACTGTGCTTGGATGCAAACACAAAGTCTCCAATAAATATCATCAAATTTGGAGCCCTTTTAATTTCCCAAATTTTCCATTTCCATGGCAGCGGGCGCCATTTTGAAAAATTTTAACCCAAAAATAACTTCCAAACCACTTCTACAATCTTTCTGTAAAACTTCATCCAATTTTGAGCAGTTTTAATTTCCGCCTTTTTTCAGTTTCCATGGCAACGGCCGCCATTTTGAGAATTTTTTGACCCAAAAATAAGTTCCAAGCAACTTGTACAATCTTTCTGTATAATTTAATTCAATTTGGAGCAGTTAATAAGTTCCAAACAACTTGTAAAATTTTTCTGTAAAATTTCGTCCAATTTGGAGCTGTTTTAATTTCCCGCCTTTTTTTCAGTTTCCATGGCAATGACCACCATTTTGAAAAACTTTGACCTAAAAGTAAGTTCCAAACAACTTGTACAATCTTTCTGTAAAATTTAATCCAATTTGGAGCATATTTGATTTTCTCGCCTTTTGTCGGTTTCCATGGCAACGGCCGCCATTTTGTAAAAATTTGACCCAAAAATATGTTCTACACAACTGGTTCAATCTTCCTGTAAAATTTCATCAAATTTGGAGCAGTTTTGATTTTTCGGCTTTTTTTTGTTTCCACGGCAACGGCTGCCATTTTGAAAATTTAAAGACCGGATTGCACATCTACACATGGAACTTTATCACTATATTAAGTTTCATTATGATCGGTGGTAGGATGGCTGAGAACAAGGGCGGGCACACTTGCAGGAGAAGAAAAAGAAAGAAGGAAGAAGGAGAAGAAGAAGAAGTAGAACTAGTATTAATTGTGTTTGGATGCAAACACAAGAAGTCTCCCAAACGAACTCCCATATCACAATTCAAATGCTTTATTGAGATCCACAGATTTTAAACAACCTTCCTGTCATATTTCATTCAATTTTGAGCACTTTGTTTTTTCCCGGCTTTTAACCATTTCCAATGCAACGGTAACCATTTTGAAGTCTTGGATGCCAGAACCCAATTCAACACATGATAACAACCTTCCTGTAAAATTTCATCAAATTCTGAGCACTTTGCTTTCTCGCCTTTTTTTATCGTTTCGTTGGCAACGGTCGCCATTATGAAGTCTTGGAGACTGGAACCTGATTCAAAACATATTAGGTCGCCATTTGGAAATTCGAAGAACAAGGATCAACTTTGGGTCCATATCTATCATGCCATGAAGTTTCATGAAGTTTGGATCACTGGTCACTGAGAAATCGTGCGGACAATTTGGAGGCTGAAAATGGAAGAAGAAAAATAATAAATAACGAGTGATGATATGTTTGCATGCAAACACAAGTCACCCAAACCAGATTCCATACTCAATTGCTGTGTTGTATTTTTACCACCAATGATTGTAATAATCAGTTCTGAAATATTTTTTTTTTTATTCCTCATGTAAGAATTAGTTTCTTAAGCTCATTATGTTCTCGTCTACCAGTGCTATAAGTGCTTTGATTCACAGGTAAAAATTTACTTGGATTGCGTCAGAAAGTTGCGTCATAATATTTTCATTATTGATTCGTCGATGAAACCAACATTCCAAGCTTAATATGTGTATTTATTGAAACTTTGACACGAAATAAAGTATGGGGATGTGACCTTGACCTTTCACCTTAACCTCATTTGAAGGTCCCGTCTTTCTGAACATTTTGTATGTTGGATGTCTTTTTGTATCTTCAATGATATTTGAGTTATAAGCAAAAAGCTAAATTCGGTCATAAAAAATCGCTTTTTGGTCCATAGGCCCAAAACGGTTGGTCCAATAATTTTGGACCTAATGTAGCAAATGTAGATCTCGACAAGACACACATTTTCCACATTACATTTAATCAGTTATCTATTATGGTTTAGAGATGATCCAATAAAAAGGTCTGAGGTCAAAGTTCAAAGTGACCAATGACCTTTGACCTTGGCATTTTTAAATGTAACACATATCATCTAAGATGAATGTGCCAGGTTTCTATCTCTTACCGTTTCCGAGAAAAAACATGTTTAAAGATATGACGAAATTTTTAAGGGGCATAATTCACAAACGGTTGACTCTAGAGTGTAACGAAGGTTTCAGAGTTATTCGAATAAGAAGGTTTGAGGTCAAAGTTCAAAGTGACCTATGACGGTGGTCAGTTTGGAAATTTTTATATCTTACTGCACATCTTGGGGTTGGTATCTACAATAGTACCAAGTTTCATTAAATTTCGACCACCCATCTCTGAGAAAATGTTTGGACAGTGTTCAGAAATCATTGAGGAATAATAATAACGAGTGATGATATATTTGCATGCAAACACAAGTCACCCAAACCAGATTCCATATTCAGTTGCTCTTTGAAAAAAAATGTTGTGTTGTATATTTACCACCAATGATTGTAATAATTGGTTAATATTTTTTTTATTCCTCATATAAGAATTAGTTTCTTAAGCTCATTGTGTTTTTGTCTATCAGTGCTATTAGTGCTTTGATTAGCAGGTAAAATTAATCTGGATTGCATCAGAAAGTTGCGTTTTCATTATTGATTCATCATGAAACCAACATTCCAAGCTTAATATGTGTATTTATTGATACGTTTACATGAAATAAAGTATGGAGTGTGACCTTGACCTTTGACCTTAACCTCATTTTGAAGGTCCCGTCTTCCTGAACATTTTGCATGTTGAATGTCTTTTTGTATCTTCAATGCTATTTGAGCTGTAAGCAAAAAATTCGGACATAAAAAATCGGTTTTTGGTCCATAGGACCAAAATGGTTGGTCCAATAATTTTGGACCCAATGTAACAAATGTAGATCTCAACAAGACACACATTTTCCCCATTACATTTAATCAGTTATCTATTATGGTTTCTGAAATAATCCAATAAAAAGGTCTGAGGTCAAAGTTTAAAGTGACCAATGACCTTTGACCTTGGCATTTTAAATGTAACACATATCACCTAAGTTGATTGGAAAAGGTTCCAGGCTCTATCTCTTACCGTTTCCGAGGAAAAACATGTTTTAAGATATGACGAAATTTTTAAGGGGCATAACTCATGAACGGTTCATCATAGAGTTTCGGTCCAAATGTAATAAAGGTCCATGAGGACTTAATAAACATTTTTGTCTTACATATTATCAGCTATCTGTTACACTTTTCGAGATAATCCAATCACAAGATTTGAGGTCAAAGTTCAAAGTGACCAATGGCCGTGGTCATTTTTGAAATTCAAAGACCTTCTTGCACATCTTGGGGTGGTTGTCCACAATGGTGCCAAGTTTCATTAAGTTTGGACTACCCATCATAGAGTTTCGGTCCAAATGTAACAAAGGTCCATACGGACCTAATAAACATTTTTGTCTTACATATTATCAGCTATCTGTTACACTTTTCGAGATAATCCAATCACAAGATTTGAGGTCAAAGTTCAAAGTGACCAATGGCCGTCGTCATTTTTGAAATTCAAAGACCTTCTTGCACATCTTGGGGTGGTTGTCCACAATGGTGCCAAGTTTCATTAAGTTTGGACTACCCATCATAGAGTTTCGGTCCAAATGTCACAAAGGTCTATGAGGACCTAATAAACATTTTTGTCTTACATATTATCAGCTATCTGTTACACTTTTCGAGATAATCCAATCACAAAATTTGAGGTCAAAGTTCAAAGTGATCAATGACCGTGGTCATTTTTGAAATTCAAAGACCTTCTTGCACATCTTGGGGTGGTTGTCCACCATGGTGCCAAGTTTCATTAAGTTTGGACTACCCATCTCTGAGATATTGTTCGGACAAAGTTCATAAAGTTCATTGGAGAATAATAATAATAAAAAATAATAAGAAACAGAGTAAATACAATAAGTCACCAAACTTCGTTTGGGTGACTTAATAATAACTAGTATTAATTGTGTTTGGATGCAAACACAAGAAGTCTCCCAAACGAACTCCCATATCAGATTTCAAAGGCTTTAGATGAGATCCACTTATTGTAAACAACCTTCATGTCAAATTTCATTCAATTCTGAGCACTTTGGATTTTCTCGCCTTTTCACCGTTTCCATGGCAACGGCCGCCAATTTGAAGTCTTGGACACCAGAACCCAATTCTAAACATGTTAGGCATCTTCCTGTAAAAATTCATCCAATTCTGAGCATTTTGATTTTCTCGCCTTTTTTACCATTTCCACGGCAACGGTCGCCATTTTGGAGTCTAGGACACCAGAAACCAATTTTATATATCGTATGTAACCTCCCTGTAAAATTTCATCCAATTCTGAGCACTTTGATTTTCCTGCCTTTTTTACCGTCTCAATGGAAACGGTCGCCATTTTTGAGTCTTGGAGACCAGAAATGAATTCTACACATGTTAGACAACCTTCCTATAAAATTTCATCCAATTCTGAGCACTTTGATTTTCCCGCCTTTTTTATGCTGTTTTCATGGTAACTGGTGCCATTTTCAAAATTCCAAGACTGGAAAGCACATCTTGGGACAAGGTTCTTTCATTATGCGCAGTTTGGTCAAGGTTGGATCACTAGTGTCCGAGAAATTTGGTGGACAAAGTCGGGGCGGAAAACGGAAGAAGAACTAGATTTGGAATTGCAAGCAATAGCCGATGTCACCCCAGACCACCAATTCGATGATTCCATCTTATTTCCAGCCTCAAAATCTACGCAGAAATCAATTTTCGTTGAAATCCGACAATGTTGAAATTTCGATGTACTTTGGTGGCCATCTTGGATATGGCGGCCATTTTGAAAATTTTAAATGCATTGTGAATAACTTCAGATGGTGTTCCAAGTTTGTGCAAAGATTAAAATCAGTTGGTCCAGCCATTTAAAAATAATAGCTCGGACAAGAATTATTGGAAGAAGAAGAATAATAAAAAGATTGATACGCGTAGCTATGTCCCCCGCCGCCGCAGTAAAGTCGATAAAGTCCCATAACTCATGCAAAATTTTGCGAATCAAAATGGCGGCAGGATATGATCAACTGCATTAGGTTGCAAACAGCCAAGCAAAATTTCAGCAAAATCCCTTAATTGGATTTTGAGGAGATGTGTCCACAAAGTCTTCCAATGTTGTAGTATGCATAAAGTCGATAAAGTCCCATAACTCCCGTAAAATTTGTCAAATCAAAGCGGCAGCATAATATGATCAATGGTGAATAAAAGGATATGGAGTAAATGCACATGAGACAAAGTCTCTACAAATACATGGTTAAAAAACAAGCAAAGGAACAACGCTTTTATTGTTGTTCTTCATCTTGAAGTCACCATGAGGCCTTCAACAATGAACTTTGATCATACCTCATAGAAAGTTCAAGACGGCCCCTAGCACCGGTTTAAGCGGAATTCTTTGCTAATTGTCGAGCAACGCTACATCCATG
>MJUU01062274.1:20913-68918 GCA_002080025.1 Modiolus philippinarum
TATATAAGAATTTCCGAAAATTGGCCGAACGTATATTTTCCGATTATGGGCTTGCGGTTATAGTGGACTAGCTTCACTCTAGTTATTTCAACTTACGCAATAGCCATATCGTTTGGAGCTAGCCAATACTGAATAAATATTAAATGAGACATTTTCTAAGTCGTTGTATTTAACAGAAAAATCCATTTACATGTATTTGTGATTATCGTATTAATTGAAGTAAAAAAATCACCTATTCATGTATTTGTATTGGAATTATTACATATCATATGTTTATATTATGTTTACATTATTGTTGATATGCAGTGAATATATTTAGTATATAGCCAATGGGGAAATTCAAGTATGAATTCGAACAAAGAGGCAAAATCTAGTATATACTCAATTTTCTCCCCGCAGATTTAGGGGGGAAATGAGTATTTCGCTATAGTATAATACTCACGAATAAAACCCAATAAAGATAAACTTCTAACTTCATGACCCAATCTTAATAATAATAACATCCCTTATTTCAACAGGATGACATATTTAGTTACAAATTAGTTTACAATATGGTCCTGCATTATGTACATTTTTACATCATAAATTATAAGACAATAATAAAGTAAAGATTAAAAGTTATAAAACATTAGCTGATAGAAACAGAAATTAACCATAGTATTGTTGTAGATACATCTTTTTAAAAGATTCTATGGTTGTACAATTTTTAAATTATCATTTAAACCGTTCCATAAATAACTACCTGATATAACAAATGATTTTTTGTAATATTCTGTTTTTGATTTAAGTATGTATAATAAATTTTGGCTACTCTGCCTAGTTGATCTTGTGCTAACCTGGTGTACATATTTAAATACGTTTAGATACTCTGGAACTAGCTGATTTAAAGATTTAAAAACTAATATTGCCTTTCTGTATACAAAATAATCAGGCATATGCATCTATTTAAGACTATTAAAAAGCACAGTGGATGGAGCCATTACAATTTGTTCGTTTAAAATAATACGTGCGGCTCTTTTTTGAAGCTTAAAAATTTTATCTATATTTGCAGCATTTTTCGCAGATGACCAAATAGTACAACAGTAATTGAAACGTAGAAATATGAAAGAATTATAAATTTTTAGTAAAACAAATCTAGACATGAAACTTTTTAATCTTCTTAATACTCCGATTTTCTTTTATATCTTTTTTTAAACAATCAATATGATATGACCAAGTCAGAGAACAATCAATATTAACTCCCAGTAGTTAAGCTATATCAACAGTTTCAATTATAACATTGTTTACTTCAATACACATATTTCTACATTTTGACAACCTTTGTTTGGTACCAATTAACATACATTGTGTCTTTTTTAAATTCATGGTTAGCTTATTATTTTTCATTCATTCCATTACATTCATAAGATCTTCTTTCCTTTTATACTCAATAACGTCGAGGGATTTATCTGAAACATCCTGTGAAGTGTCATCTGCATAAATTGTAGCATATGAGTAAGTTAGACATTTTGGATAGTCATTTACGTATAAAATGAAAAATAAAGGTCCTAGTATGGAACCTTGGGTGTACCGCAATAGTTATATTTTAAGGCTTTGACAATATTCCATTCAACCCAACACATTGTTCCCTTTTACAAAGATATGACTTAAACCATGAAAGTGAATTTTCACAAATACCAAATGACTTTAATTTGTACAATAATACCTTATGGTTAACAATGTCGAATGCCTTACTTAGGTCAATAAACAATACTCCTGTTTATTTACCGTCATCGATATGTTTGAGCGCACGGTCAATCAAACTATTTAAAGCTGTCTCACAAAAGTGTTTTGGTTTGAAACCAGACTGACAGCTTGTTGTTAATCTGTTTTGCGATAAATATTCATAAAATGCATTAAAAACAAGTTTTTCAAGTATTTTGCTGACTATGGGTAATCGAGAAACCGGCCTATAATTGTTTACAATGTGATCATCTCCTGATCTAAATAAAGAAGCAACCCTGGCATTTTTCCGGTTTTTTTCAACATAATTTGTTTCAATAGAAAAATTAAGTATAAAAGTAAGAACATCAGCTATCACATCTGATGTTAGTTTAATTAATTTAACAGATATATTGTCTAAACCAGTTGCCTTTGCAGTACACATTCTATTTCTGTTTTGACAAATTTTTCAGACATTTTTTGGTATACTAAAAGAGTTATTAGGCATTAGTTGCTCAATTTCTGGCAAAGAATTATCAAAATTTTTACCAAGGTTATGTCCAATACTACAGAAAAAAATTATTAAAAGCATCAGCTATCTCACTATTTTCAGTTACAATTAAATTATCTATTTCTAAATATGAAGTACAAGAGGAAAGGAGAGAAAATGACACTGCTTGATTTTTAAAGTTGGGTCAAGGTTTTATTTGTAAATAGTCCTCTCTAAAATCTTAAATAAGAAATTACAGAAGTTAGTCTCAGTTTATTTAAGATATGACTGATTGGTTTATTGCAAAGTCATTTGAATATGAAAAGAAAGGAAATGGGGTAAGTGTCAAGGAGACAACATCCCATCACCAGGTTTAAACGACCCAAAACAAAACATCTAGGGACCATCGTACGGTCTTCAACACAATGAGGATCCTCACACCATATAGCAAGCCTTAAATGGTCCCCCAAAAGTAAAAAAGGGAATAAAATAATGGAAAAAAAACACATCCAATAACTGACCTACAAATGAAAGAAAGAGTTTAACAGATGGGGAAAATCCTCTCAGTATAAGAGTAATAATTTTGACAAAAGGATCACGTTCTCAAACCATTTTATAATTAACAGGAAAGCAATGTCAATATTATAACAAATGCACGTCAAACCAAAATTTCGGTATGTTATTGATAAGTGCTGTCAAGGAAAGGGGGTACTCTTAATTAAGTTTGGTGACTAATGAAGTATAAAATAACCTCATTATAAAACTTAATGTATGGGTCGACTAGTGAAAACCTGTCGACCCATGTATCACTTATCTGTAAAGAAAAACTGTAAGCACTGTCATCATGCATCATTTGACAAATACCAGACTTCCTTTGATCGCCCGTGTCATTTTGAACTATTTTAAAATACCCTCAGGTACTCGATCAATGATTAAACTAATACCAGTGACTCTGATACTTTTGCCATTCATGAAACAACACAGGTTATGATAAAACTTCTTTATATTGTAGAAAGATCAGATTTTGTATATAATAATTGAATACACTTGTCTAATAATGAAAAAAATATATTATGTTGAAAGATTCATGCAGTTCAGAATTTGTACATAGTAGCTTAAAAAAATATGTCCCCCTAGTCGATTTGATAAGGATTTAATTGTAACATTTTTCTGAACTTATAACTAATGTCTCAAAATTGGCATCGGTAAGTGTGAAAATGTCATTTGCATCGGGTATTACAGCATAATTACTGTTTTCTTGAACTGCATTACGGACAGACGCCCATTCTCTCCATAAATTGGCTGCCAAATTTGTTATCCTTGCTGTGTTTTATGCTGTGTTTTTTGGAATTCTCCCCTGTATTTTCTTATCAATTATCCATCACTTAAGATGATGATGTTACAACTTCTGCTAATAAACCTGAAAACCGATCATTTCTTAAAATTCAGTTTGCTAACAAAGACCTAGATGCCATTAATCTCTCCAACATTCTTCACAACAAAACAGTGAAATCTAACATTCCTCCTTACTTCAAAGACCAATCTGTTCCACTTATCTCTTATTCCTACACTTAATCTATTGCAACCACTATTTTCAATCACAAACGGGTATTGCGTGATTTCCAGATTGATGACTTTAAAGCCAAATCGCCTGATTGCACCTGCTCCTCTTCCCCATTCAGCTATAGTCCTGCTGGACACGTGATAACAGGTGACCTAGATATCATTGGAAACCACAAATTACGAGATATTTTTTCAAAAGGTCCAAAATTCCGTGAACCCAAGCACATCAACTGGAAGTATAACTTCAAAATTATGATAGATGCAGTTGAAGACTATGCCAGAATGTGGGCGAAGAAAGAAAAAGAAGATGTGGAGACATTGTCAGACTGGATCAGGTCGATTAAGTCATTAATCATGAATCGTATCCGGCGCTTGAAAACATCTATGAAAACTAGAACGCCCAGCATATTTGATGACCCTCTTGTTGCTAAAACATTGACAAACCTCCAGGAAAAATACGTCATAGTACCTGCAGACAAAGCTTCTAACAATATTGTGTTTGTATGCAAGAGACACTATTTAGACTGTCTTGTTAAGGAGATGGGTATTGACACTTCATCCGGCAATTCTACTTATTCCCCAACTACATTATCAAGGAACGAGATAATCACAAATCACACTTCTGTGTTACATCATTCGGTATCAAAGTTGATGAGAATAACAGTTATCTCCCTTATATTTACTGNTCATCTAAAATGTTCTGTGTGCATTTCAACAACAACAACAAAAAAAAGATAAATAACAATAACTTCGTTATTTATTTATTTGTAAACACATACAGGAGTGTTGAATTTTGAGTAGTTATCTCGATTTCAAAATTGGTATGTTTATCAAATTCTAAAGAGCTCTTTCACTGTGATATCGTGCTGAAACGTGTTTTGCTGAACCTATTGGTGTGCTCATTTTTTCGAAATATGAATGCCTAAATTTAATCTATTGTAGAAGAGTTGGCTATGGAGTTATCTTTCTTTAAATTTTGTGTTTTTGAAATTGACCAATAATTATTACATTTTGATAAAATCGTTTTAATTTTCATACTTTATCTAATTAAAAAGTATTTATTTTCATTAAATAGAATAATTTATAAATATAATGGTCTTTGAATTCATAATTTTGTTAATTTAAATTTCTATTTATAGATTTTACAGGAAAATATTTATTTTTGATATAGTTAATGTTTTCATAAGTTCATATTGCTTTAGGGCTATCTCATAGCCCAAATTTAGGAGGTCCTCGACTTCCAAAAACCGTCCCTTTACAAAGTATTTCATATCTATCATTACATTTATTTGATGTTCGGAACTTTGGATATGTTTATTAATAAAAATTGTACTTAACAATCTGATTTATTTGAAGACAACAAATGGTTTAGTGAAATACCACATTCGAATCACGTAGCAGACGACTTGGTTAAGCCACACTTGGTGTCCGTCTGTCTGTCATCACTGGCATACGTCGTCTCCTGCTACACTATAAAAACAATTTTCATGTTTAAAATAGTTCACCACTGCATTTTTAAAGTTCCTCCTAAAAAAAAAAGATCTTGAACATCAGCACAATGATTATTTTATTTTATAATATTTTTTTTCTTCTAGTTTTCAAGTTATTTGTTATCTGTATATAGTTTTATTATTATTTCTGTTTTCATTGCATCATGTTTGTTTAACTTGTCTGATATATATATACTGTAAACTGTTTTTTTTTTTGCTCATGTAGACTTTGTTTTTGCGAATCATAATTTCAGATTAAATTATTCCCAAACTTCTTCGCCGACAGTTTAACATTAAAATTAGCTACAATTTAATAATCCAATAGGATTCGTGACATCGCGGAAGATTTAATTTCAAGTCGGGTTTCCCCCCCCCCCCCCCCTTTTTTTTTTTNTTTTTTTCTTGCGAAATTGTGGTTTACAGTATCTATATTTTAAATTTAGCAATATTTATATAATTTTTCTTTTACTGCATTCAAAACTGTATGAAGCTTGTACAAAAAACTTTTTAATTCATTTCAAATGATTCAAATTAGAAGTTTTGTATTTTTCCTTCTTAAGTATTTATTTTTTTCATGTACATACACATTTTTTTGTTTGTCTGACAACAGAAAATTCCTGTTTATATTATACAACTTACCTGGAGTGATGATGCCTTGCTTTGAATGTATGTTTAAGTATTTATTTGACCTATCTGATTTATGTATTGATGATTGTGTATTTGATAATGGGTAATGATATTCAAGCATATCGTATTTCGATAGGTCACTTCTACTATAATGCATATTCTTTAACATGCAAAAAGTTGCTCTTCAGACTAAATGGTCGATTTTTATCTTATGAATTTTTGATGATGGTGGCAAAGAGTAAATATATATACACAGCTATTTATTCTATTTACTTTGAAGAACTTCTGATGAACACAGCTTCAACAATTATTATTTTACTTATGATCTTACTTAGTAATGATATTGAATTAAACCCTGACCCTACATTGATGGGTGAAATTTCAGTCTTTCATTTAAACATAAGAAGTATGCGCAACAAAACTGATTATGTAAAAAGTGTTTGTAATGAAGCAGACATTTTATGTTTAACTGAAACACACCTGGATGAAAGTATTCAGCATGATGACATATTTATAGAAGGTTATACTAAAGAACCCTTCAGGGTAGATCGAAATAGGTCAGGAGGTGGCGTAATAATTTATACTAGTAACTATATTCATGCTGAACGTCGTACGGATTTAGAATACGAAGGCGAACTGATTTGGCTCGAAATTTCCTTCCCTAATTATAAATTACTTTTTTGTGTTGTTTATAGACCACCAAATGATAATCACCCTTTTTGGCTTAACTTCAATCAGTCTATTGAAAATGCTCTTAATTATTCCCCTTATGTTTTGATTACTGGAGACATCAACGTCGATCTTCTTACTGAAAAGTCTCATGAGATATTTAACATAATGAGACTAAATTGTCTACAAAATGTGATAACGGAACCAACCCGGAAATGTGATACTCGTCAATCTTTATTAGACCCTATTATAGTGTCAAAAATTGCACTTTTGACGATGCTCATGTTTTACCGATTGACAGAAAATATAGCGAACACGATGCAACTATTATTTACCTTAAAGTTCCTTGTAATTTTAAGAATACATACAAACGTAAAATTTGGGACTACAAGCATGCTGACTTTGTTAAATGCAATGAAGATATAAGTACATTTAACTGGGATTCAATACTGTCTGTTGAGTCTGACATGGATGAAAACTGTCTAAACTTCACTAATAAATTCTTAGAATTCGTAAAAGACAGTGTCCCGCAAAAGGAAATTACAGTTCGGCTAAATGACCAAGTTTGGTTTAACTCCGAGTTAAGGAGGGAGATAAGAAAACGTGATCGACTTCATAAACAGGCTCGCCGTTCAAAAAATATTTCTGATTTGAATAAATATAAAAAGCAACGAAATCAAGTTAACAATATGAAAAAATTTACAAAGGAACAATTTTATCCTAATGTTAATAATCTTTTGGAGGAATATTCAAATAAATCTTCAAGGTCATATTTGTCTCTAGTTAAAAGGCTAGTTAAGTCGGGTGGAACACACTCGTGCATTACACAATTAAATAATGCTAACGGTGAATTAATTACCGATGACTACGAAAAGGCTTGCCTTCTCAACGACTGCTTTTGCTCAATATCAACATTAGATACATCCTACGTCGATGTGCCCAGTTTTCCACATAGAACCGAAAACTCTATTAATTCTATTCAAGTATCGCCAAGCCAAGTACGAGATGTCCTTCAAATTTTAAAATTGGGTAAAGCGTCAGGTTTGGACCAAATTAGTCATCATATGTTGAAACATACTAAAGATTCTGTATGTTATCCTTTATCTAAGTTGTTCAATATATCATTGACTAAATCAGTGCTTCCAGAAAATTGGAAAATGGCATCAGTTATGCCCCTATTTAAAAAAGGTGACAAACTTGTTACCTCAAATTATAGGCCCATTTCTTTACTATCAGCAGTTGGTAAGGTTTTTGAAAGATCAGTGTTTAAAGAAGTTTTTAATTATTTGATATCTAATGATTTATTGTACAAATTTCAATCCGGATTTATTCCTGGTCATTCTACTGTTCACCAGTTAATAGAAATTTATTATAGAATTTGTATGGCTCTTGATGATCGGTGTTTCACGTCTTTAGTACTTTGTGACATTTCAAAAGCTTTTGACAGAGTATGGCACGAAGGCCTTTTACTTAAACTAAAAGCATATGGTATTTATGGCGATCTTCTTAAATGGTTTCAAAGTTATATATCTAATAGACAGCAAAGTGTATTTATTAATAACACCCATTCTCCTTTAAAACCAGTTACTGCTGAAGTTCCACAGGGATCAGTATTAGACCCCTTGCTTTTCCTACTGTATGTTAACGATATAGCAGATGATCTAATTAGTTTAGCTAGATTATTTGCGGATGACACTTCACTCTCCTACGCCAGCCTTAGTCCTTACACTCTTGAAGATGTCACGAACAGCGACTTAGAAACTATATCTGACTGGTCCAATAAATGGCTTGTTAACTTCAATCCACAGAAGACTAAAGCAATGATTTTCTCTAATTATCCAATACCTGATGATATTATTTTTAATTTTCAAGACGAACAAGTAGAATTTGTCCCCTTCCATAAACATTTAGGAATAACGTTTGACAGTAATGGAAAATTTCATACACACATAGAAAATATTTTAGAATCTGTTAGTAAAAAATTAAATGTTTTGAAAAAAATAAAGTATGTACTGAGTAGAGATTATTTATCTAGCATTTACTTAACTTTCATACGTCCAACAATGGAATATGCTTGTGAACTATGGTCAAGTTGTAATCAGCAAGATTCTGATAGATTAGACAGGCTTCAAATGGAAGCCGGTCGAATTGTCACAGGTTTACCACAGTTTGCTAGTTGTGAATCAATATATTCAGAAACAGGCTGGGAAGAGTTATCGGATAGACGAAAATTAGGAGGCTTAATTTATTTTATTCAATACATAAACACCATGCTCCTGAGTATCTATGTGAACTAATGCCACCATTAGTAAGTGAAAATTCTAATTATAATTTACGTGATGGTTCCAATTATATTTTACCAAGTTGCAGGTTAGAATTAACAAAAAAGATCCTTTTTTCCTTCTACCGTTGTAGAATGGAATCGTCTTAGTCAAGACATTCGGGACTCTCCAAATATCAACATTTTAAAAAAAAAAGACTAAGTTGCAAATCAGTAAGCCACCTACATACTTTAGTTTTGGGGATAGAAAGATTAATTTAATCCACACTAGATTAAGGAACATGTGTAGTTCCTTAAACGCTGATCTTCATCGTGTTAATATAGTTCCTAATCCAGCTTGTTCCTGCGGTCACCCCTTTGAAGATGCCATACATTACTTTTTTGAATGTTGTTTTTATGAAGAAGATAGGTTTGTTTTATTTAATAAATTGAGACATTTTGCCATATCTGTTGAATTGCTATTGGCTGGTGACAGTAATCTGACATATGCCCAGAACATTGAAATTTTCAAAAATTTTCATTCTTTTATAAGAGCAACACACCGTTTCAATACGTTATAAAAGTAATTTTATGTTTTGAGCAGTTTTCACCACTCCTCTTCAATTCGTTGTTTTATTTGACTTTTTCCTTATTTGATTAATTGATTATTATTTTGCTTTCTTTGTTATCATTTTGTTCTTATTTTGAATTTTTCTTTCATTTGAAACCATTTATAAATAATTATATACATATATTTACTGTTGTAACTTTATGTAATAGTCGTCATTTTGATTATTGTTTTCTGTATATAATTGTCTAAGGGAGAGAACGTTTCTAATGTTGTAATAACTTGTGTCCGATCCCTTTTGCATCTTTTTGTGCAAATAAAATATGTTTAATGTTATGGTTTCCGGATGATAACTTCAGTTTGGTTTGAGGGAAAGTTTTAATATTTTGTGACATTGTTAATTACTATAAAATACAGGTGAAATTTGATTTTGGTTGTGGTCGGAATTTGCGTTCTAGATTTATTGCCCTCAATTACACAAAATCTGTAAATTTTATGGTTTCCGGATGATAACTTGAGTTTGCTGTGAAGGAAAGTTCTAATATTTTGGGATGATGTTACAATCAATAGAATACAGGTAAAGTTCGATTTTCACCATGATCGGACTCATTACGCAAAAGGAGAGTTTTAATATTTTTGGACAATGTTACTTTTTATAAAATATAGATCAAGTTCTATTTTTACCGTGATCTAATTTTATGTGCTTGAGTTATTGCCCTTGAATCATGTAAAATTTGTATATTTTATATTTTACGGACAATAACTTGGGTTTGAAGAAAATATTTTGTAAACATGTTCCTTACAATACAGTACAGGTCAAAATCAATTTTAGGTGTGATCGGTTTTTGTGATGCAGAGTTACTGCCGTTGAAGTACACAAAATCTGTAAATTTTATGGTTTTGGATGTTAACTTTAGTTTGTTTTGAAATAATATTAAATATTTTGTGAATATATATCCATGAAATGCAAGTTTAGTTTAACTTTTCACAGTGATTGGTTATTCAGACGCTTGTCCCTTAAATAATGTAAAATCTATTAATTTCTTAGTTTGTGGATGATGAGTTTTGTTCACCTCAGATAAAAGTTGCAACATTTTTTTAACATGTTACTCACTATAAGGTACTGGTAAAGTTTGATTTATTTTCTCTTTACTAATGAAAAAGCTAATGGTCAAGCAAAATAGCTATCCATGTTTTTCAGCTACTAGAATTGATTATTGGCGAGGGTATCTTTTGTGATCAGCAATCACCCTAGTTTTATTTTCAAATTGTTATTTGGTAGCAAAAATTGCGAAATAGCATCCAGTTATTTTTGTCTATGGGAGGATTGAGTATATCTTGGAAGAAAATTACATCGGGCTGTATATTTTATACATAATCTTTAAATAAAGATTTTTGCTGATTGCAAAAACTGTTATTTCGGTATTTTAATGTGAAATAAGTGAAGTGTCGTTTATTCTTTATACATCCATCCTTTATATAGCCATCCTCACACTATGAGTGCCTGAGTTCTTCATGTCGTCTTTTTTTTATTTCCGTCAATTGTGTCAAAGCTACTGCGAAAAAGCCTATTCCACGAGCGGCGTGAATCAGATGTGGATTATTAAAAACTTGAACAGCTCTCCTCAAACAGTCTCGCATACTGCAATAACATTCAAACTTTTGAATGTTCTACCCTTTATACAACTCTTCTCCATAATAAACTTAAAACAGTAATTTCCGATCTGATACATCAATGTTTCTGTACCAAACACGGAGAACGCAGGTATTCCTATCTGGTAGAAGGAAAAGATAAAACATATTTTGTAAAGAACCACACTGAGTGAAACAAGAAATACAGTGAAAATGACGTGATTAAGATGCTTGAATTTTTGATCGACAACATTTTTGTTGAATGTGGAGGCCGTGTTTTTCAACAGACAATAGGGATTCCTATGGGAACAAATTGTGCGCCACTTTTAGCTGACCTTTTCCTTTTTTCGTAGGAAGCAAAGTTTTTACAAGGGCTGATACAACAGAAACAAAAACAACTAGCCCAGACTTTTTATTTCAGCTTCAGATATATAGACGATGTACTTTCTCTTAATAACCCAAGTTTAAAGAATATTTACATCGTATCTACCCCAATGAACTTGAAATTAAAAAGACAACCGATACACCCGATTCTGCTTCATACCTTGACCTTTTGTTATACATTGACGAACATGGACGTCTGAAATCTAGATTATATGACAAACGTGATGATTTTGACTTTCCAATTGTGAACTTTCCCTTCCTCTGCAGTAATATACCTGCATCCCCAGCATATGGAGTATTTATTTCACAATTAATTCGTTACTGTGGAGCGGTACATACAGTGACTTTGTGGAAAAAGCAAAAGCACTGTCACAAAAACTGCTGAGTCAGGGATATGTTCAGCCTTTGTTACTATCGTCCCTTCAGAAATTCTATGGCCGTCACCACGACATCATAGATAGATATGAAATGTCAGTGTCACAAATAAAAACTGACATTTTCAGCTAGATTCGCGTCTTCCCGGATTTGACATTACCGGTTTTGACTTTACTCTGGATTGACCCACTGACAGTGTGACGGGTGCTGTGCACAGAGCAGGACATGCTTACCCTTTCGGAGCACCTGATGTCACTCTTGTTTATTGAGGGTTCACACTGTAAGTGCTTTAGTTTTTTGTGTTGTATATGTAATGTTCGTGTGTTTTGTGGGCATGTGGTGTCTTTGGTCTTCCGTCTTTTGGTGTTATTGCTTTTGCCTTGTCTCTGGACTTTGATTTGTGTAATCTTGTGCTTTGTTTCTTCGGTATTCTACTGCCGTTGTTGTGGCTGTCTCACGTCCTTGTTTTGTCTTTGTTTTTCTCTGTTTCCGTTTTTGCCATTTCTTTGGACTTCGAATTTTTGTAATCATCACTTCCTTTGTTCCTGGTATTCTACTGCCGTTGTTTTTTTAAGATACAAAACCAACAACTTATGTACATATGATTTATTTGGATATATCACGTGGTCTGTGACACTGTATTTCTTCCTGCAAAATGAACAAATATATAAAAAACGGTCAGACTAAGACTGCTTTAGGATGTAGTATTGTGAAATCAATTAAATATAGGTTTTAGCATTGATGCTAAAATTGAATAGAGCATTGGTAAAAGGACACACTGAGCTAAAACAATTGATAGGTTATGGACATTGTTTTTGCGGTATTCAACAATTTAAAAGGATCTCTGCTTTTTACCTTACTATTTGCATTAAAATTTTAAGGGGGCAGTTTAAGTGAAAAGAAAAATCTACAATCTTCAAATATTGTAAAACGATTTCAAATTAAGTATTGATGCTATTTATGAAAAGAAAATTGGGGGTTAAGGGGCAAAAAAAACGCTATTCTAAAAGAATCTTCTTAAGGTGTAACAAATATTTCACTAGATTCCAAAACCTCACCTGACTACATCCTTGTTAGCAAAATATGTCTGAAAGGATTTGGTAGATGTTTTTTTTGTTCAATATTAGTCTGAGTTGGTTTGTTGTGTAAATTCATTCTGATTTTATACGCTCTTTAGTTTTTGCACAATTTGGCACGGTTTCAGTACGATTTGACATGGTTTAAAATTAAATTCTGATTTCGAATGTTTTGCATTATTTATTTTCTTTCGTTTAGATTTCCTGTAGCAATTAACAAAAAACACACATTTATTGATTTAGAAATGTATTTTTTTTTACGAAAATTGCTCTCAGATATTTTGATTTAGTTATCACTTATAAGTCATAAATTGTATAAATTCTGAATGTTTAAATTTACAACTTTCTATATAACCAAACTACCCAAAATCTCGTACTTCAAGATGAAGAACAACAATCAAAGCGTTGTTCCATTTGCTTAATCTTACCACGTATTTATAGGGATTTTGTCCCATGTACATTTACTCCATACCCCTTTATTTGTTTATTAACAGTTTTTGAAATATATTTTGGTACTTAGCTCAACCAATAGATTCGATCAAATGGCTTTTCCCCGATATGCGTCGCTGCTGCAATATCGCAGTTCTACTTTGTAATGGCATATGTTCTAAACAAAACTTCCCAATTTGAATATACTCAACAATATTTATGCATAAAAGTTCTAAATATTAGGGATGGTGTCACTGTAGGCATAAAGTGATTTGAAGATTGATACTACTATCTGTTAATGTGTTATGGTTAAGGATCTGTTAGAATACATCCTTGTTTTGTTTTCACAACTAAAGTACTAATGCCGTCGGAATACTACTAGTTAAATATAAAAAAAGATAATAGAAGGATACAGTACAATGGAATTATAAGGCTCCCACCTTATGAAATGCAAAATTTAGTTTGAATTCAGTACTACATATAGCATTAAATAAGCAAACAATTTATGTAGCTTACCTTAAAATGCCCATATTCCTAGATAGACTTTGATTATCTAATGTCGCAATGCCAATACTGTTTGACAGTGTTATAACTTGTGATACTTCTTACATATGTCAAATTTTGCGAGACTCATTTCAATATGTCTCACTTGACCACAAAACTTACAAATACTTACATAGGGTGTTCATACAGGCTATTGTCTTACACTGGCAATCTCCACTTGTTACACTTTGTCCACAGTCTTGAAGGGTGGTGCTCTGAAATGTGATTATTTCATTACTTGTTGACAAATAACTGAACACCGAGGTCAATGCTAATATAGATTCTTTACATGCCCCTTTAGTCTTTTTTCCGTGATGACCAAAAACCGAAAAAAGTATTAAAGATTGTAGAAAATAAGTCAATGGCCCTTTCCAGGAAATGTTTTTATCTTTATTAAATATGAGGACAAAGTCAAAATCAGCTACGGACATAACTTTGCACTAGATAGAGATCTTCTTAGTTTTAAACGAGTTTTTTCTCATCTTTAGAATAACATGTGCGAAGCAGATGCGTATCTTTCGAAGGTAGGTTTTTTGTGGAGTGTTTCACATTTCGTAGCGTTCTTGTATAAAAATGTTTTACTGGTTTCTTCAGAAGTGTACTTTTTCAAGTACTGGTATTTAAATTTTTTTTAAGTTCAATTCACTTTTTTGGTCTTGGCACAGAAGCTTCTTCAGACATTTAAACACATTTATTAGTATCTTTTTAAAATTTTTATATACCTGTTTTAAACCATCAACATTTTTATTTGATTGATTTCTGTATTTATTATATTTGTTAAGGTATTTCTTCATATCAGTTTGGTTCGCTGAATTATCCATCAAGTTTAAACCGGCAATTTTTATTCTCACTTGCTAAATTGAACAGTCTAATTGAATTTCGCCTATTTCACATTTCATGTAGGCATGTAAATCCACTTTAAAAATGTTGACCGTCCGAATTTATTCAGTCAACTTACCGGTTGTTCACATGTTCCGGATACTGCAACGCCTTGGTCGAATTTTACTTTACAGACCTATGATAATAACATGGATATCTGATTTATTTTTACATGCATATAATAAATAAGATAAATCAATATCCAAAAGTACAATTCTATGTTATCATATTAATTCAAGAATTTATTAGAACTAAACTTCATTATTTGCAACAAAAAGAAAAGTATGATAAATTTGCGTCAAAGTGTTACGACGTTTTTTTCTATATTGGCACTCAAGACACTAGGCTTTATATATCGTTCCTAAAAATATGTTGCATTCTGTGTTTTAACTTCACAATTAAAAATTAAATCAGGGTCGACTTCAAGATGAAGAACAATAAAAGCATTGTTCCATTGCTTTTTGTAGAGACTGTGTCATATATACAGTTACTTAATGTCATTTCATTGATCATTGAAAGAAATTCACGACCCACTGCAATAAGATTAAAAGAAAAAAAGCCAATAATATTGGATACTGACACAATCACATATTTTTGTAAGTAAACAGTTTGCGGATGCAGCAAGAATCTGCGAAGTTTGTCCTAAAATTCATGACTCTGTGTTTCATATTTTTATCTGGAAATTTTTATGTAGCAACAGTAACAGTTACAATTTAGATCCAATTATTTCCACTTGTAAATTCTCCCGGGTATATTCAGTGTCATTTCGGTTTTTTTTCATGTAGTTTACCCAGCAATATACAAACACATATAATTAATCATAAAGGAACAGAGTAAAACGGTTTAAATCTGATTTATGCACATCATGAGGATCTTGTTTAAACATGAGTAAATTAATGTGCTGAAACGAAGATTGATGGTCAGTATATTTGCCATATTTTCATTTATTATGCACCTATTGTTGAATTACCACATACCTTTAATGGCGCTATACATGAATTTCCAAAACACTGTAGAAACTGAACAGTAATAGTTGATGTAGGTGCTGTAATAACAATATCAAATACTATACCGTTTTATAAGTGTTAGTGTTTCCTGTTATCTTTCATTTATTAATTATAGAATTACAAAAAAATACAATACGAAGATGCAGAACATTTACAAAAAATATTGGAATTTTTGTTTTTAAAATAGGAGGTATGAGCAAAGCTTATTGATGAAGGCCTCGTGGTTGCTTAAAGATGAAGAACAACAAGCGTTGTTCCATTGCTTTGTTTTACTTGTAGAGACTTTGTCTCATGAGCATTTACTCCATATCCCTTAATTGCTTATATTACATGATAAGCTGCTATTAAGAGATTGATTTTGTACTAAATTTTAGTGATTTTTTTATTTGTACCTCAATATTTATTATGATAGTTTGAAAGTTTCGATCCCACAAAAAGATATATTTAAAACCTATCACGTCACTTTACATACAACGTTGACGTCATGTTAAAGCTACTTGTGGTGAATGTCTGCATAGTAAAAAAGTCAGTGAGAACCGAACCGTCAATCCAAAACGAATAATCCAAGGACAATGGCAACATCGGAAATAAATTGAATATTGTATATTTTTCGAACGGTTCCCCTAGTAAGAAACGTGAAGTGCATTCAAGAACCAATTAATTAATTTACGAACATATCAGTACAAAAAGTTTAAACTCTCATATATACATATATTTGGTTTTTCAAATGCGCTTTTTATTTTCCCTTAAGAAGAAATTGTCAAAATTAGGCAAATTTATCCTTTGGCTTTTCCATCTAGATCCTTTTGGTTATTTGTTCTCTATCAGCTTTTTACACGTTTTCGATTAATGGACTCACAAATGTTTTGGTTTTATTTGCACTGATGAGACATTAGTTGTCGAAATGCACATATGCAGAAAATAAATTAACAATAACTTCGGTATTTTTGTTATTTAGAGACAAGTGGTTTCGCAGGGTATTGGTCCTGATTATGTTTCATTTATTAAAAAAAACGAATTTTCTACAAGGGAGTATAACACAATATCATGGATGTGTGGAAAACTTTATAATGTTAATGTACTCGTATATAGGGCCTGTAAGTCTCGTACAATGTTGGAACCTCTGGTATCAAACATTGTACCCGGAAGTTACATTTTAAACACAGATATATGACGTTACAAACAAAAAATTGAACGTCACAATCCTCATGTTTTGGCGGGAAAAGTTTTCGAATTTTCTATTTATCGTTGATTCTCGTGCGTCACATGACGAGACTTACAGACCCTATAGCTAAATACTAAAAATGTAACAACAAAAACACAGCAATCCGTACATTTTGTTGTAGATCAATAGCGTCGTCCTTATAATTAAATCACACAAATGGAAATATCTATACAAATACAGAATATTTGAAAAATTCATTAACCGAAATAGCTGAGGGCTAACTCAAAATGCATTAGCTTTTAAAGTACATATTTTCAAACAACGCAAAACAGTTGCGAGTTCCATGAACCTTTTCAAAAAGTTAATTTAGTTATTTGTTGACAAATAACTGAATACCGAGGTCAATATTCATAAACATAGTAGCATAACAATCAACCCCTTTTGATATTGAAATGAAAATAATCTTCCGTTTGACTAAATATAGCACTTGCCAACGGAAGGTATTTTTATCCAATAATTATTCTAATTTTTATTGATGACGAGTTGCAAAATTTGTTTTGATAACTTTGACAAAAAAATCTGTATCACTGCAAAATATGCGATAAAATTCTTTATTCTCTTAAAAGTTTTTGCGACTTTTATAGAACTGAGTATATTGTTTTGGCAAAAAACAAGCTTTTAAGATATTCTTGTCATTAATGAAAATAGTTTTTGTATCAATTTAAGTATTATGCAGTTCTTGAATGGCTTGGAATGTCGTTTAGAATATATTTCTCTATTCTTAAACCTAAATAATGGTGTGTTTCTTCAGAGCTGCCGGTCAATATGTCCCGCTTGTGATTCTTATACATGTAGCTTTGTGTACTAGTATGCTTCAATTTCTTTATACGCTTCATATATTTTTATTTTGATTGATTGATTTATTGAATATTGTTTAACGTCTACTGAGCAATATTTCAGCTATATCAAGGGGCGAACAAGTTTGTTAATAAATAACTACTTTGGGGTATGGAAAGGGTCATGGATCGGGAAATTCTGACTGCCACTGGAAAAGTAGGGTGAAATCGAAAGGGGCGGGGAATTTAGCCTTGTAGCCAATCACTTACGGACCACTCAAGAAAGAGCTTGCTACAAGGGTTCTTTAACGTGCAGGAAGCGTGGCATTCCTTCCAACACGTGGACCTGAGTTTACATTCCATCCGAATGATGGGTTGTGTATTTATTCATCCCACACAACCACGCACATCCAGTTTTGAAGGAGTTGTACCCGCAGCCTGGAATACTGGGTCCTATTTCTATATCCTGGGGTTCCCTCGGTTTTTTTTTATTTTGAACATGCTTTGCTATGTGTATGTTATACCATACATATGTTCTTAGTATATTTTTCGCTTATGTTTGTTTGTGTATGCAAACTGTGTCTCTTTGTTGCTGTTTTTGTTATGTATATTCTAGAAAAAGCTCATCGGAGCTTATGCTAGTCATTTTTGTGGAAACCGAATAAAAAGCTGTGAATTCTGACAATCAACTCGATGAGTGCCCTGTGATCGTTTATATGCTGTAATGTCTATTGGTTCCTTCGTCGGGCAACGGATGACAAGTGCTTGTAAGAGTACCTTTCCAGATATGTTATACTTGTTGACGTCCCCGCATCTATGGCAAAGAGGATACATGAATGTAGTGTTGTTTAATATGTAGCAAATGAATTCCGCTCAAACCGGTGCTAGGGGCCGTCTTGAACTTACTATGAGGTAGGAGTGGTTGCTCTTTGATAAAGGCCTTATGGAGAACAACAATGAGAGCGTTGTTCCATATTGCTTTATATTACCATGTATTTATAGGGCTTTTGTCAAATGTACATTTACTCCATATCCCTTTATATTTTCTTATCTTATCTTATCTTTATTTACAAAGAAACCCTTAAGTGCCGCTGTAGCTCTTTAAATGCAATATTGGCACTAATTGTATCATATATTATGCACCTCCATTATACTACCTGGAGCAACCGTCGTTGCTTCTTTTGATGATTCCATCATGCCAGTAGAACCCATTATGCCTGTTGAATCCACCATATTTGTTTGGCCCATCATGGTGGTAGTAGAAGGAGCATCAGTAGTATAACCAAAATTCCTTTCTGTAATGTAATATCAGTAATATGACACTAATTAGGCCTTGATCATATGACAGTGTAGTCCTTTAAATTAGCAGTCATCGTCAGATGCTCTTGAAGGATGATAATAATCAAAACAATTAAAAAGATATGAACAAGAACACCACAAAAACGTAGGCTCTAGCAGTATGATCCAAACAAAAATAGTATTATGAGTCATGAGGTGCTTCGGAAGGGTAAGCGAGATCTGCTCCAAATATGACACCTGTCAAACATCCATCGAAAATATGGTTTTGAAAGATCTATGTTGTAGCTTATTGATGTTTCATTTTTTTCTAACCGTTAAAGAAATCTAATAAAAATCCACGATAAGTGTTACTTCACTTACCCTAGAACAAAACAAAAGACAGTTTTAAAACATGTTCTAATTTTATTGTACAACAAAGGAAAGAAGTATACACACAACTTATCCCTTCTATTAACACATACTAAACAATCCAGAGTCTGTTTTATGTACGGATTTATCTGCAATTTTTGCTACGAATTTTACCTAATGAAATATAATGCTTACCCATTATGTTAACGCAGTTTCGAAATATAATACTTTCCCATTCTGTTAACGCAATTTCGAAATATATTCTTACCCATAATGTTAGCGCATTTTCGAAATATAATACTTACCCATTATGTTAACACAGTTTTGAAATATAATACTTACCCATTATGTTAACACAGTTTCGAAATATTATACTTACCCATTATGTTAACGCAGTTTCGAATATAATACTTACACATTATGTTTACGCAGTTTCGAATATAATACTTACCAATTATGTTAACACAGTTCCGAATTTAATACTTACCCATTATGTTAACGCAGTTTTCATCCAAACAGAAGCAGTGGTCTCCAGGATGATGTGCCCCCACACACTGCTGATGGCTTTCGTGTTGCTAAGAAATAAAGTTCGTTTAATTACTCGCGACTCGATAGATGTGCTTCAATGCTTATATTTTTGGACATTGAAAAGCTTGTTGCACAAATGAATTTCTGGATTATACTTTAATAATTTTTATGATGTACTGGTAAAATAGTCATGATTGTCTGAGCACAGTTTCTTGTATACATTCATTATGATTTTGTTATAACATTATCATTATTATTTTGAAGATTATCCAAAAAATGCATATCAAAACACAAGATTGACTATTCAGCAAATTGGATTTTGTTTAATGATATAATTTATTACCCCGTGTCCATGATGTGTATAACAGCTTGCAGTCTTGGCACCAAGTTGGATCAAACAGTACTGTTAAATATAAACCACATATCAACATGTCTATGTCATTGTACATATTAAATAGTTAGAAGTACTTTCTACAGTGAAATGAAGTTTCCACCACGCGTCTAATTTCATTAGAATTTGTTATCAAATCGAGTTAGTTAAATTGAAAGTTCAGGAAAAACCTTCGTTCAAATGTTTAGAGTGCTGAAAAGGTTTTCTCTTGTGATGAATATAACAAAATAGTCTGGATTTTTTGTATTGTTATTTGTGAATTTGTTTAAAGGTTACTCCTTGCAACACGTGTGCAGCATAACGAAATTTATCGGTTTTTATGCAACTTGGGTATTTATTGAATTTTGAAACTATTGGGTTGATGCCACTGCTGGTGGACCAGAGGTCCCTGAGGGTATATACCAGTCTAATAGTCAGATTTGTCTGACATGAAAAATCTACCTTGCGTATGAATGAAATTAACTGTTTTTATCAAAATTTTAAACCCTTAAAAATACTAAGGCTTCATTCCGTGTATGGCACTCAGTGAATGTCCTTGGTACTGAATTCTGCCTCTTATTTCGATATTTTTTGGTAATGACTACTTCTTTTTTGACTACTTTTGGATTATGGCTCTCAATATTGTTTGATTTTAATGCTGCTGATGAAAGGTTCCTCCTTGAAACACGTGTACAGCATAACGAAATTTACCGGTTTTTATGCAACTTGAGTATTTATTGAAATTTGTACAATGTGTTATTTGGTAAATAAACACTTGCATGTGCCTGTAACGATTTCGTCAAATTGTGTACAGCTGTCTCTCTGAATCCTAACCAATCACTGACAAGAAATTTTGGCAGACCAATCGAAAAATAAGGTTGCTTCATTTGTAGGATAAACTTGAAATTTCGTTTGTTAAACTTAGAATACGTGTTTGTTCTTGTTAATGTTATAATACTGAAGTTATAACAAGCGCTTTTGTAATTGTATTATGGTATTGTTTGCAGTCTGAAATCCGGTGGTATTTAAACAATAGAAAATGAACTCTCGTTTAGAAAAGATAAAAATGTCGATTGCAACGCGTAACTCGTTGTCATGGCCTGATAAAAGTTACCTTTAACATGAAAATGTTTACTCTGTTATGTTCATGTGACGTATCTTGATATTGACAAATGATATTTAAAAAAAAAATTGATATTTCTCGAATATTTTGTACTGAAAAATGAGATTTCCCGGAATATACATGGTTCCAAAGCGTTTTGGATCTAGGCATTTCTTAATAACGAAAATTTCCAGGAAAAAATATACTTTGCAATTAAACATTTGTCTATTCATTTGCAATTTTTGGACTGGGTACACGCAGTGGTTTTGACGAAATAATGTTTACAAAACGACCGTTTCTTCCTCGCAACCATCAAACAATATCGATTTTTACTCACTAAGCACGTGGGGTCTTTGAATGGGCTTTAACTGAAGGTACGCCCTTTTCCTTGTTTGGACCAATGAAATCTTGTGTTGATGACTACCCTTTCAGATTTTGGGTATAAGAATAAAATGGCGTTGTTTCAAGACGATATGGTTTTGCCTAGTTACATAGAATACGTTTTGGATACCCCCGTTTCTTATGCAAGAATCGTCACTAAATTGACCTATAAGTAAAGTATGTTAAAAAATCTATCTGTACATATAATTTTGTCTGGGTACATGCATTTTAACGCCCTATAGCAATTGATTTTGAACAGTCTTTCCGTTGAATATTTTCATCACGATAGTTAATTATGTCAGGAATTCGCATATTACCTCTTCTTGGAGGCAAGTTAAATCACTTTTTAACTACAAAGTAAAGATCTGGGAATTGAATGACGTTTTCACTAAATATTGTATTTGTTTATTTCTTTTGAAATCTTGACATTTTGTCGATTGTTTATTTTCGTCGCCATGCTGTTAATTTTTTCTGAAAAAGTTATGAACACAGAAGAGCTTTTCTAGAAGGGAGATAATTTTTTACCACTAGATTTCCCGCTGTTTGAGGATAAGTGAAGTTACATCTACCATGGATTTTTAATTAGTTTTTTCTTACGTTTAGAAAATCTGAAAACACACCAAAGGTGCAAAAGCCCAGTTGTGAATATTTGTTATTTTCATAAGTATGCAATAAGATGTATATAAGCATTAGAATTCTTTTATTTCAATGAGAGACTTATAATGCAACTTTCAGAAAAAAACACAAAAAAATAACAAAAAACAAAAACAAAGAAAAAAAAAGAAGAAAAAAACAAAGAAAATAAAAACAACAACAACAAACAACAAGAATAGAATTCCTGGGTCCCCCGCCGCTCATGCAATATACTAGTATACTGTACATGAAATTGCAATATTTCAAACATTCAGGGCAGTTTCAAAATTGAATATTTGGGGATACAAAAAGGATCGACCACGGCAGATGAAAATTCTGTCAAAATTTGTTGCCATGAGGACGCTTGCAAGGTAAATTTATTGGATAAACCCGAGTCATTATTTTCAACAAAGTCCCATAACTCCGTCAAAAAGTATCGACCGAGGCTGATTTTCAAACTTGACCAAGGTATTAGTAGTATAAACATTTGATATAAATTTCATGAGAATCTGTCAAAATTTGTAGCCATGAGAGCGCTTACAAAGTCAATTTTTGGATAAAACAGTGTCAAGATTTCGGTCAAAGTCCCATAACTCCGTCAAAAAGTATCGACCAAGGCTGATTTTCGAACTTGACCAAGGTATTAGTGATTTAAACATTTGGTATAAATTTCATAAAAATCCGTTAGAATTTGTAGCCATGAGAGCGCTTACAAGGTCAATTTTTGACTAAAACAGTTTCTTTATTTTCGTCAAAGTCCCATAACTCCGTCATAAAGTATCGACAAAAACTGATTTTCGAACTTGACCAAGGTATTAGTGGTATAAACATTTGGTATAAATGTCATGAAAATCCGTCAAAATTTGAAGGCATGAGAGCGCTTACAAGGTCAATTTTTCGATAAAACAGTCATGACCATAACTCCGGCAAAAAGTATCTTTCTAACTTGACCAAGGTATTAGTGATATAAACATTTGGTATAAATTTCATGAAAATCCGTTGTAATTTGTAGGCATGAGAGCGCTAACAAGAAAGTGTGACGGACGGACACACGGACGCACGGACGTCCGGCATTTCTATGTCCCCGCTCCGCGTTCCGTCCGTTTCATATGTCGCGCTCCAACTTGATAACCATTTTACCAATTCACTTCAAACTTTTCAAAGGTATTGGATATGATGGACTCACGATCTGTTTACTTTTTCGTAAAAATTCGATTTTTCTTGTAGGAGTTGTGGAACTTTAATTGTCAATTTTAAGGCAATTTTTTACATGTCGTGCTCTAACTTGACAGCTCTTTGACCAATTCACTTCATACTTTGTAAAGATATTGGGTATGATGGCCTCGCGATCTGTATACTTTTTCATGAAATTTTGATTTTTCTTGCAAGAGTTATGGAACTTTATTTATAAATTTTAAGGCAACTTTTCACATGTCGTGTTCTAACTTGACAAACCTATGGCTAGTTCACTTCAAACTTTGTACTGGTATTGGATATGATGGTTTCATGATCTGTATACTTTTTCGTGAAATTTCGATTTTTCTTGCAAGAGTTATGGGACTTTATTTTTCAAATTTAAGACAATTTTATACATAACGCACTTTAACTGATTAGTAGTTTGATCAGCTCACTAGGCAATTATAGGTGTATTCTAAATTGAGAACCACATTCTTTAATTACTTAAAAGTTTTGAAGGGGTGACGACGGGCGTATCATGCGACTTGGCGCAGCTGTTTAATAAGATTTTATTTAAACTGAACACTTTGCAATAGTTTTGTAGAAATATTGAATACTTCTTAAAATTAAACTTATTACCTTCGATAGTTTTATTACCTCCCTTTATAAAAAAAAATTACTTTCGTTTTAACTTATTTTTATTTAGTTAATGCCACCTCAAAAAGTGTAATGGTGTATATAATTAGAACTATTAAATGAATAGAACATGTAAAAAACGGATAACAGGAAACACCTACATTGGCGGAAAATTATAATTACATGCCACAATCTGCTGGGGAACTAAATGAAAAAACATGAATAAGACAAAAGACAAACGTAATAAAATGTCAAACTTTAGTTCTATTTTTAGAAGTTCTGTACTTGACCTTTGTGGCACAAACTTCAAAATTAATAGGATTCCGCCTCTAATCATATGTTATTTCAGTGCAAAATTTCATTAAGACCTGTAATATGGTTCATAAGATATCATGCGGAAACCAAAAGTTGACGCCGAACGTCCGGACACCAGGACGCCTAGACATCATTCATCAAATTATATGCCGAATTCGACTTCGTGGCAATTTTGATAAAAATGACATTAACCAAGTTTGACGGATTGTGTTAGAAGAGCAAGACATGCTTACACTTCCGGAGCACCTGATGTCACTCTTAATTTGATAGGAGTCCAAACCGTGATCCCCTTGGTTTTGAATGTTGTGTTTTTATTTCTGCGTGTTGCAGCCGTCTAACGTTATTGTTTTTCTGTATTCTCTTTAAGGTCACATCTCTGAACTCACATTTTTGTGACCTATTGTTTTATATCTACAATGTATACCAATGAAGTAAAATCCCATTATAAATTCCNGTAAGCAATAATGTTTGACTTTTATAATAAAAATCAGGTAAAAAAAAATGCTCGCATATGATTTGACCAATCTAAAAAAAATAAAAACAAAGGTGTATGGTTTTTACGAAATACTTGATATTCAAGGGGAAATCGTATATTTATATTATCCTTTTAACAATATATTTGTTATAGAGAGAGTAACTGGTGATGAGTTATCAGACTTACTAGAAACATATAGGAATCAAAAGAATAGAACAAGAGATACACGTCAGTGCCTACGGCAGTGTTACGTATAACCCGTGTCATGTACCAAGTCTTTGTTTTACTTATGAGATGCTTAAACCGCAAGCAACGTAAAAAATGTGAGTGAACTAAGAATCTAGCCCGTTTTACCCGTCTCAACTGTAGTGAATAACGAAACTTACATGTTTGCTTATTTTCGTTAGTCCCGTAGATAGTAGTTAACTATGGCAAAAAGCCGTAGGTTTTCAAAAAACGTTTTTTTGAAAACCTACGGCTTTTTGCCATAGTTAACTACTGATAACCGTGCTGATATGGAAAAGGAAATGTCTTAATCTGTTTATTATATACTTCCAATTAGTAGTTATCATCACACCCGGGCTGAAAGGGTCATATCACCGGTCTGATATGGATATTTCAGAACGAGGCGGTCTGATATGGCCATATCAGACTAGGTATATGATATGGACTGTTTACTTCCGGCTATATTACATAGGCAAAACAGAACATATCTTCGCTAAGTATACAATAAACCTTTTTATAATGTATATGGACGATTTTATTAACCATCGTATACGGTACAAGTTTTTAAAAGTCCTTCAAGTGTAACCTTTTTATTACCTATTGGGCGACAAATCTAACAACTAACCACAAAATTAATGCATAATAATAATAATTATGTTGGTAAATAAATGAAAAATTGATACTTATCCCGGGAACTATGTCTTTATGCAAAAACGTTTTCAACAATACCAGCTGTCATGCGTTTAATTGAGTATGACAAATATGGAAGTCAATTTTTCTTTTTGAACTTGCTATGGGCTATAGCTTATTGTTTAGGGCCTCAAGGTGAATTCAGGATGAAGAACAACAACTAAAGCGTTGTTCCAATGCTTGGTTTAAACATGAGTTATTTGTCTCATGTTGATATACTCCATATCATTTTATTGTTAATTTTGATAATATGAAACATATTTAAAAAAAAAAATCACAGAAGAAAAAATCGCTTTTACTATGTATAATCAGTTTAAAATTTCTTTATTTACGGTCATTTAATGTTCTTTTTGAGATACTGTAAATCATTTCAGTATTATTTTAATATAAAACAAAAATTAGTCATTTGGCCATAGGAAAGAATAAATTTACCAAGGGAGCAAATACCATAAGAAACATCATTTCCTAGTACTAAAACAGTGTTGTATTTCTTTCGTTATTTAAGAACATTGTGTCCATGGTCAATGAAATGAAAAAAGAACAGTCAGCACAATAAATATGACAGACAGTTTCAGGTTTGGATAATTTTTCTTAAACTAATCCACGAGCATTGAAAAAACTAATAATATTTTGAAAGAATAAATAGTATTTAGATTCTTTTATTATTCCATGAGAATGAAAATGTAAAAGCTTTAAAATAAGCATGATTAAATTCCTTTTACAACATCCTAAAATTGCACAAGAAAAAGTGTTCTGGTTGTTCCTTACACACTGTCCCGGTGAACTTATTTGACTAGAACATGTTCCAAATGTCCAGAACTGGACAAAGAATTGCATCTACTGATTTCAACATTTCCCCCTCAAAATATTAATCATAAGGCTTAAATTAAGATGAGCGAATGCAAATTTGTCAGATTGAATATCATTTGCTTGTTTTTTTATTCACATCGTATTCACATCACAATAGGAAAGCTGTCAGTGCGACAGCAAACCGGGTTTTCTTTAACATAGACATTATGTTTTCCCTTAGGCGAACTATGAAAATCCAAAAATGTACAGATAAGATTTTGTGAACTAACTTTATATATTTCGTATGTTAACTGCCGTTTTTCTAACACTTATTTTATAATACCATAAAAAACTGTAATTTAGCTTTTGTGCTAAAGAGAATTAAAAATACCATTAGATTCAAAAATGAAGTGAAAAATGGAACAAAATTTAAGTGAATTCACTTTATAAGTTATATTTAAAGTTTAAATATTATAGCCTCGCAAAGTTTTTGTCTCAGCCTGAATTGTCGTTTCTTTTATTTTTAGCCCTAAATACATTTGTGCACATAAAGGACCCTATTTGAAATAAGTAATACCACTGTTCCAGAACCTGCTTGATTCAACCTATGTTAATTTCATCCCTCAAGAAATTCTATGGCCGTCACCATAACATCATCGGCAGGTATGACGTTGCAGTTTCCCAAACGAAAGTGGACATTTTCAGCTAGATTCACGTCTTGACTATACCGATTTGACATAGAATGGCTTTTTTTAAAGTGTAATGAGTGCTGTAAACAGAGCAGGACATGCTCACCCTTCCGGACCACCTGATGTCACTCTTCAGTTTCAGTTTCAGTGTGTGCTTTTGTTTTGAATGTTGTAATTTCTATTTCTGTTTTCTATGTCTAACGGCATTGTTATCTGTGTCTAACGTCATTGTTTTCTGTGTCCTTGTTTTGGCCATGTCATTGCACTTTTTTTGTAAATTCTACTGCTTTGTTCCTTCGGTATTCTACTACCATTGTTTCTTTACTTATGAAAGAGTATATACAAACCGTTAGGAAAACTACCCGTACAAAATTACCAAAATATTAATGCGGAACAATATACTATATTGAATACAATTTGTATGATTGTAATTGAAAAGTAAAGATCGTTACGACACTGTTCAACAAAGGAATGCTTTTTACCTAAAAATATCTGATGAAGTTTGTTTGAGTCAAGGTTGTAATCGTCGCTCTTATTTTTTAACTGATGACTAAGAACTCGAGAAAATTATTAGAACTATAATACATGAATTAAGATATAGCCAGAAGTTCTAAAATCGAACACAAATGGACAACTTGAAGAGCGACTCACCTAAAGTCGGACATTAGTACGCAGCTCAAACAAAAACGATTTACTTAAACAATAAATAATGTAATTGTTTTGATAGAATTATAAATTTCACAGTATAATTAACTTACCAATTAGGGAAATCCCAGCCAATAACAAAATAGAATGCATCATGTCTAATCTGAGGTGCCAAAAGTTGAATTAAATAAATGGAATCGATCGTTATCGAAACTGAATGAAATTAGACCAAGGTTATCACTGTAATATGTAGATATAGCACAGCTTATACAATCTTGTATTATAGCCGTGACAAAGTGTCATGAATTTTGCGCATTTGTTAAATAAATCTAAAAGAAGCATACCACTCTATTGTTTAGCCATTGCATGTATTTCCTTTAAACCTTTTTAAATAATACCTTGTCCTCTATCAGATTTTTCACAAAATTCGGTTTATAGATCTCCAAATGTTTTGATTTGTTCTGCAGTGAAGAGACATTAGTTGTCGAAATGCGCATATTTAGAAAATAAATTCACAGTAACTTCGGTATTTTTGTTCTGTGTAATTGTTTTCAAATTACTGTGACTTAGTTTTTTACATATCGAAATGTATATTTAATCTATATCTCCATTAATATTACTGTTTATATTTATATGTATCGGGAGAGGACGTTTCATAATGTTTTGTAACTTTGTCAAATCCCTTCTGCAAAGGGTTGCAATAAGGCCTTTTCCGGCCCACCTAGAATTTTGATATAATATGTTTCAATGTAACCTACAATATATGTAGTTTAGGATTGTACAATGAAATATCAAAACGCGCATGTGCAGGTCACGTGATCACGTGAGTTTACTAGTTCTTATGTCAAAAGAATAAATAGAGTATGAATAGAATAAAGATTGGCATATTGCCAAAACAACAATGAACCTCATTTTGATATTTAAATAATATGCAAATGGTGCTATTCTATCCATGATATAATTCTTTTGTTAATCAATATCGTTTTTGAAAGGCAATAATACAGTTTAACACAGATTACTCTTTGTGAGAAAAATCTATACAAAAACTTCTTTTTTGGAGGTAAATGGAGTACTATGCCATCTCATGTTTTTTTATTGTTTGGGCATTACTGGAAATTTGTGCTCGTTCGACAATTTTTCATATACTTAAACATATATTTTTATATTTGAAGCAAGATATCAAGTTAGTGGACTTAAATAAAATAATTTTGTCGACTTTGTCCGCTTGATTGGTATTAGCATAGGTTTTACCCTTAAAATATTTTTTTGATTTTTGAAATTTTTGCCTCGAATTCAAACACTGAGACATGGATTATTGCAATGTAGATATCCTGCGCTTTACTTGGTGTAATAAAAGAATTTCTCTAATTTCTAGCAAATTTAAACACCTCCTGACTAGTGAGTTATCGAAATGATAATCAACATGGGAGTTACTTGATCTCAGTTGGCGATTGGTCAATCATGTAAGTTTCTCGTGTCAGTTTTTAGAAATAGTGCAACCGGATGTTGATGAAATTAACACCTGCATCATTGTCTAGCGAAAGGGTTTTTGCATTTTTATGACCAAGATAACTCATTTTACTGAAAATATGACATTTTTATCAAAACTATTATATTCAACACCCCTTTCAATGAATGGCGCAATGATACACATAGCAACGATGATAGCAACAAAATGGCGGCATACTTAAGACTGGAGACTACGGAAAACGCTTTACTTCGAATAAATTGAGTAGAAATTAGAGAAACAATCTCTAACATTGTTTTCAGGTTTATTACGAATTTCTCACATCTCGATAGTTAAATTTTCACATTTTAAAGTTCTCGGATAAACCTCGAACTTTAAAATGTGAAAATTTAACTATCTCGATGTGAGAAATATACGTAATAAACTGGAAACAATGTTAGAGACTATATATGTGTATTAAATATTAAGAGGTTTTCTTATGAATTATACCAACAAGACCTGTAAAACTAAAGATGCATGTATCTGTTATATTTTAACTCAGAAAGGTGATTGTTAGACATCATTTCTGTCCAAGTGTCACCTCTATAGGAAAGTTATAGGGGCTCCTGTAATATATCGAGAGGGGAAACCTTTTTTAAGACAAATTCTTCTTAAATGACAGTTATAAAACTGGATATAATATATAAAGGTAACATAGGAAACAAACTAAATTGAAAATACAAAGAAATTGGAAAATAGATGATCAAATTTCTTCAGAATATTTTTTGACATATGCACAGATGATGCTTTAAGGCAATTGATTATGCCATGGCTCGTAAATATTGTCTCAAATCCACAAAAAACATAATTTTATTTCGGGAAAAACAATTAAGGAAAAAATAACAAAATAAATATCATCTACTTTTCAAACCAGATCCTCTTCAGCTTTTTTGAAAATTGTCAGGTTAGAAAAAAAGCTCATTCAAGGTATGAAATACTAGCAAAAGCACATTTACTGAGAATTTTGATGTGTATAAAGATTTATTGTGCAAATAAGAATCACTCAAACTTGATAAATGACACAAATCACAAAACAGAATATCATAAATACACTGAATTTTCAGCTTAAAAATACAATTTTTTCATTTCTTTTATGTGACTTGCATTCGGAACCAGTTTGGCATTTTGCATGCATAATTCCTATTAAATAAGTAATCTCTTGTAAAATTATTAGCTTGGTTCCGAATGCAAGACAGGGTTAGAATTGAGTTTGAACATACCCCATGTTGACTATTTTTCCATAGGCTCAATGTTAATTGCCATGAAGGGGGTATTAGAAATGAGCTAATTTCGATGGAATGATGCAATGTTTTGAAAAAAAATTCTAATAAGGTTAAAAACTACAGATGTTCTTGTGTTGGAGGTATCAAAGTAATTGTGCTTTTACTAAAATTATTTTTTGGCAAATCAGTGGGCCGATTTAAGGCCTTTAATGCAACCCATCCTTTGCTTTTGCGAATAAAATATGTTTAAGGGAGTACGAGTGTCAGAAATTTTGTAATTAGAATTAAAATTCTGACCTTTTGTTTCAAAGAGCACTACTAATGGAACAACTTGAGCAAAAAATTTTGAAAATCCATGTAGGAATTTTTGAGATATAAGACATCAAAATTTTGGCGGGAAACAGATCTCTCTAGAGTTTTCCTTCAATTTGCATAAGATGTTTATAGGCCTTTAAATATATGAAATTATAATTAGAAGTTGATTAAAATTTATACACAGTCTATTTTATGTATTTTAAAGTGACTTATGACCAAGAAAATGTGATCCATGTGATAAAAATTTTAGCACTGTTTGAATGGATAAAACCCGAGGATATAGAATGCTTCTGAAATCTCAGGCTCGTACTCCCTTAATATAATGCAATGTAACTAAATGAAAGAAATTTTTCTAGACAGAATTCTTTTTATCTTTTATACTGATTNATACATTTGTTAATGAAAGTGTCTAATGATTTTTTATCCGCATTTTCTTTTTTACACCACTTTTTACAGAATGACATGATGGCTTTTTTAATTACATCACGACAGTCCTTCCAAATTATTTTTGGAGAAGGACGATATTTAGGTCCTTTTTGGAGAAAAGTTTTTACCTCTCGGTCCTGGACGATGTTGAGGTCTCCTGCAATAACATGACCACTAGGTTCATATCGAAACTTCATATATATATATTCATTGTAGGGCTAATTCAAAATAAAGACAAAAAAACTGGCCCAGTCGTTTAATTTCAGCTTCCGTTATATAGATGATAATTTATCACTAAACAACCCTCGCTTTGGTGATTTTCTTCATCTTTTTTATCCAAAAGAGCTTGAAATTAAGGATACTATACATTTTCCCACATCGGCCTCCTTCCTTGACCTTCAACTTCAACTTGAAATTGACAACAGATGTACAATTCAAACTAGGCTGTATGACAAACGCGCTGACTTCAGTTTTCCAATAGTCAGCTTCCCTTTCCTTTGTAGCAACATTCCAAAAGCACTAGCAGATGAAGTGTACATCTCTCAACTTATTCGCTACTCATAAGGACTTGTGGTCGATACAGGGTCTTCCTTGATAGAGCCCAGTTACGTACAAATAGACTATTAAAGCAAGGGTACGTTACCAAAAACTAAGTCATCATTACAGAAGTTTTACGGTCGACATCACGATGTAGTGAATCTCTATGGGATATCTGTTTCCCAGATGACAGCAGATCTTTCCATTTACAACTAAAGTTTGTTTTTCCTCTATCGGATTTGACTTTACAACCGGAGTTGACATGTTCAACACGACGGGTGTCTTATAAGAGGTGGGGGGGGGGTGCTTACTTGACCGGTAAACCTTATCTCAACCATGTTTTTTATTGGGTCCGTGCACGTGTTGTTCATCTGTATGTGTGTCTTCATTTTTCTTTTTTGTCCTGTACTCAAGCGGTGTCCTTGTTTCTTAGTGTTTCCAATGTTGCAGTTGCCCATGAATTGTTCGTGCTTTTGACTGACTGTCCGGTTCTCACTTACTTCAACTTCTATTTGCCTCAAATGGTATCATATTCACAAGCACCAAATTCCTTTCTCATAAAATGCAATTTGCTATGAAGCTTTATTATATTCTCTTTTGTTTTATTCTTTGATGTTTTTTTTCTGTCCGTTTTTCTGTTTTTGTGTTAAAAGCTGTCACAATTTTCAAACGACTTTTTAAAATTGATATAAATTCTATTTTTTCATTTTCTGTGTTTCTTGATCCTGTCTGTTAAAACTATACCTCATTGTTTGATCCTTTACACCGTGTCCGTACTTAAAACATTCCAGTTTTAAATAACTATATTGAATAATATATAATGTAGAAATGGCTTCCACTCAAACCGGTGCTAAGGGCCTTCTTGAAGTCCCTTGAACTTTCTGTGAGGTTTGAGCAAACCTTGTTGTTAAAGGCCTCAATTCGACTTCAAGATAAAGATACGAATAAAAGCGTTGTTCCATTGCTTGTTTACCCTGTATTTGTAGAGACTTTATGTGTACTCATGTGTAGCCAGTAGTCTAATACGCTGGACGAAGTTCTGACGTTGACTTCATATTTTACTTGTTTTTGTCATTCCCCATTACCATTGCAAAAAAAACACCTCTGTATTTGGTGCAAACAATTTTTGTTTGAATGAAAAGGGGGAATTCATTTAAAGTCCGCCAATTCAAGTTTTACAGTTTTCTTAGCTGGTTATAGTTTCTGATACCACTCATAGTGTCGGTCTTTATGCTTCTATAATGACACTGTGGTCATTAATGTCCGACAAGAATTTAGTTGTATTTTGTTCAGCCAGTGTAGGCGTTATCTGAAAGTAACATATTTCTGAATATTTGAAAACAGAATTATCAAAAGAAATAAATATAATCAATTTTTATTTTTAGCTGATTGGATAATTCAAATATGTATATACTGACAATCGACTGGATTTTGCATGTATTATGACAATTTTGGCATTATGTTTAACTGAGAAAAAGAAGAAAAAAACGCGTCTGTACGTCTGTTATTTTGTTTTCTTCAGAAGAGATTTAACTGAAATACCATATATTTCGGGAGCTGCTACATGCCCAAATCTTTTCACTTGCCAGTAGATGTACAGGTTATATATGTTATTCTTAAGTAATTAATTTGAGGTAAATTATTAATTAAAGTGTATTCAAAGGAAAGACAAAAAAAGAGAGATGGAATAGTCCAAGGCATTTACAAGAATTAAAGTGTCTTGAATAACAAAAGAAATGCGCATAACTGGTCTTTAATAACATTACGAGGAAGCTATCATAATCACAATTATCTTTTTAACAGTGATAATAATCCTCTTGATTCCGTCTTCGGGGATAATGGATAAGAAGAGAACTAGAAGTTTTTTAGCTGCATTCAATGCATATAAAACGTATAATTTAATAAAAATCATTTAAAGAATAATACATTTCAGTTAGGTTTTGGATATCATGGTATATGTATGATGATGTTATTTTTCTTGACTTTAGTAGCCAAAGTTGTTTTTTTATACTATTAGATTATCATCATCTACCAAGAGGTGAAATTCAGAGCAACTGAGAACAAAGTAGCATATGTTAATGTATTTATATATTATTACTATACATTGCATAAAAATATCGACAGCGTGGCAAGAAATAACGAAGATTACACAAAAGATTGAAATGTCAAAACAGTAGAAGCCGAAAAATGTTTTGTATAGATTCTGTCTAAAAAAAACAGTACAAGCAGAAACCTAAAGCAGTGACATATAATTATATGTTTCTGCCTAAAATATTAGCATGTGTTTATAAACCCATATCATTAGGCAAGTGAATATGTATGTGAATTATTAGATTCTGCATATATATTGAAAACATGAATAAAAAATATTGAAACCTTAATTGATATTTTGAATTTAAAATATCATCATATATAATTATTAACATGTGTTATTTAGGTCGATGAGCATTGATGAAAATAAAACCATAAGTAACATAATCAAAAGAGTAAAACTAATACATGCATTGATTTTTACTTGATGACAGCTTATCAGCAACTTGATTATATTTGTAACATGATTATTCTTTATGGCATGCGAGGTTAGAAACAAAGTTGTCTCCCTTATCCCAGATACTAATGCATTTTGTAACGTTCTCTTTTAATTTTTTGAAATGCCGTTTTGTATAAATAAAGGTGCTTGACTTAACAAAATCACTACCAACGAATAAACTCTGTGTAAGGTTTTTGAAGTACAAAGCCGATTTCTTTAACCTGTCTATTGACACTTGGATAAATTGCAATTAGAAGAAAACGAGGTAACAAATAAAACAGTACGTCGAGGAGGTCAAAGAAAAATAACTAAATACCGGAGTTACTGTGAATTTATTTTCTGCATATGCACATTTCGAAAAATTATGTCTTTTCAGTGCAGATAAAATCTAAATGTTTGGAAGACCACAAACTCAAAGATGCTTAAAAACTGATAGAGAACAAATAACCAACATGATCTAAATGTAAATCCAAAATCAGCTAAGGACAGAGCTTCAAAAGCCCTACCTCTGTCTGCTTGTTTTTTAATCTTTTATATTTTGATATGTGTATATATTTTTTTGTTTTACCTTTTATCGCAGTTCGACAAGAATTTTAACTCGTTTGTTTAATTATATTTGCGCGAGGGAGATCCTCCTTTGTTTTCAACAAATTAGATATTACAAGGTTCAAAATACAATCGGCTTTCGGATCAAAACCGAAGTACTGACTACTGGGCTCTTTGATACCCTCGGGGACTTACAGTCCACCAGTAGAGGCATCGACCCAGTGGAAAAAAATAACTAAATACAATATTGTTGTCTTTATTACATATATACAATATCTTTCTTGGTTTGAAGACTTCTTCCTATTAAATGTACCTATTTTGTTATATATAAAAAAATTATGAGGATCCGACTACTTTCTTGACGTCATCATATCCTCAACAAAAGACAACACAGTGTGTTGGTTTGGTTACGTCATCATGCTTCAATGTTTTGTGTTTTATGTGGAAGACAAGAACTGTTTTAACATTGGACTTTTAAACTTTATATTCCTATATTTTAACACTCTCGTATCATGTGATAATTCGTTGATTACGTTTTGATGGATATTTTGTCGAAAAATAGAAAAAAAACATTTAATGACATGCTCATACAATTTCTTGTTACACAAATGCTAATGAAATTTAAAAAAAACAAAATACAATGTGTTTAACTGAAATGGCTAAGACATTGACATGCTAGCACGACACTCGGAAAAATGTATACATTTATATATACATTAACATTTTACCGGTAGCGGTAATTTCTCAAAAGTAAACAATTTACAACTTGGGACCATATATAATATAGCGAACTTTAGTTTTCTAAATGGCGTCAAAATAACTTTGGAATAGCGTTGGACCCGCGGTACAGAGGATCCCAAAATACAATGGAAAGAAAACGGTATTAACATGGAAATGTTTCAAAAAAACTTTGCCACGTAGATTCATATATCACACTTATAAAAGGGTACCAAGTTACAATTAGAATTGATGACATTTGCAGATTTAATCTGTGGTGTCATTAAAAATGAATTCCACTGCATCTGTTCCCAATATATAGTTATATACTATTTATCATTAATATGGAATATTCGTATTTTTCTGAGCTAAAATTTGAAGTTTGGATGCATTATGTACAAAAGTGTGTGGATGAAAGTAAAATATTTTGCCTTAAACACTGTTTTCTAAATGTGAAGTACGAAAGTCTCCGATTCTACAAATTTCTCTGACCACTCCTTCGACTCGTTCTGTAATCCCTTTTTTGCTGAAAACACGATATTTAGGATGTACAAATATTTCCCGAAAATGCAATTTTTAAAGCCAATCGTGTACAAGAATGATTTAAGTGATAATTGCAGCGATATTTAGGGTATGATTTGAATTTTTAAAAACAAACAGTCCCTAAATATCTCAGACATTCTCAACAAAAAATATTCCATATCTATTACCAAGAGTATACTACACTGTATATTAGCAAAATATAAAAAAAAATTGTGTAGTTACTGAAATATTTGTTTTGTTTTTATCCCTGCTGATAAAAATAGCAGCTACGTTAATACCTTTGAAAAATCATAAGTTAATACGTTTGATAAATAATAAATAATGTATTGATGAAAAAATAAAAATATATCGGTAACCTACGTAGTTTATACAGATTGCATACCAACGAGTTGTGCATAAAAAAGTAAAATAATTTGTTGCGGGAATTGGCAATTTTCTTACAAGTTTTTCAGGAACACCGTGTTTTTGCGTATAGAATCAGTAATTATAATGATAAATAATAAAAATAGTTATTACAATTAATTCAAAATATATACATAATATAGTTATTACAAAAAATAGTTAGTTCAGATACACCATGCAAATTTGGATGTCATTCTTTGAAATTATACGAGTTCTCTCCCTTTGTACACATCATCAGGAAGGACAGAATCATCATAACCAACTGAAATAATAAATAAATTAAAAAATAATTCATGGCAGCTATAGTGTTGTTGTCATTTAATCATGGGCTGGTCCTTTATTTTCGAATTTTACCCGTTAGAGAGTCGAATTGAAATGAAAACAATATTTACTTGTCTGAAGACACGATTGATTAAAAAAATGTTCTTTCCTTTGATTGACTTCCTAAACCAAACGAACAAAATTAAAAATGTGGTTTTGTATCTTTTTTACTCTAATTTCTCTGTAATTTGTGCATTTACGAAGCACTACGTTATTATGTATTGATTGACTGATTTATATGAATCATCTTAGAATTAATAAGGAATTTATAAAATGTACTGCATATGAAGTAGTCAGGTTCAAAAAGTCACATTGTTTGATTACTTTTATTTTATTAGTTATGTAAAGGATGGGATAACAGGAAACATCTACAATGGCTGAAAATTACAGTCACATGTTAGTATGCATTCTTATTGTCAGTAATCTTTATTTCATTTAATTTCTTTATCATACTGTAAAGTTCATATTAGTTAAAGTTATATCAGTTTAACTGTTTTCATAAGGTACGTTTCCCTTGTTTTGCAGTTATTTTTCATATTTCCGTAAGTCTTGCAAGGCAAGGATGTTCTTCTTGACCTGCTTAAAATATACAACAATGATATATAACAGTTACCTGGCAAAATACTAAGGTAGCTGCAACTCCAATAATAACTGTAAAATATTTTTCAAATAGGTCTTCTAAAGCAGCCTTACAACCCTGAAACAAAGGTGGGAGCAAAAATGAGGATCAGTGTTACATATTTCACAATCGGGTCATTTTGGACCACTGCCCATAGCTAATTTATATAACTTTAGGTAGTTTCATCATTGGCTTGATTTGAATAAAACACAGAAACTCAAGAAATTAGAGGGTCTACAACTATGAAAAAACGTGTAGTCCAGGTCAGTTTTTTCTGTAGTGAGGGACATAATTTTCAAAAGGAGCAATAACAGACGATAAGAAATTTCGCGTGAAGGTGATTTTCGCAATATTCGCGATCAAAATGAGTCTTCGAAAATTTCATCCACGCGAATAGTTTAGTTTGGAAGTCTTGAGTGTTAAAAGAATGACTAAGTCGAAGATATAAGGCTCTGAGCGCGAAATTCACCCCTCGCGAAATGTTTGTCCAGCAAAGTCGCAAAAATATCGCCCCGCGAAATGTTTTACGTTTACAGTATATATATATGTACACTCCCTGCCAAACAGACGTAAAAATAATTCAGATGTTTTAGTAACTACTTCTATATAACATCACAGCGGGAAACAATCCCCCGCTGAACATCCTCGATATGACATTACACTGGCAAACAAATCATGTTGCTCAAATCCAATCTCGTATGGAAAAACCAATGTTGATCATAATAAGATGCTCACTTGGACCGTTACTAATATAAACAGTCCTAATACGTAATCTCGTTTTAAATTTTGAATATTTAACGGAAAACCACAATAACTAAAATTGGTTATAAATATTTTACGAGCATGAGACTATAACACATATGTTGACTCCAATTGCAACAATTTTAATGAGCTGTATGGCCATTTCGGAAATTTATTCCTCATCAGCAGCACTAGAACCCAAACAAAGGAAATCCATAATTTCAATAAAATGTTAAAATGCATAAAACCAAACGAAATCCGAATAATCAGTAATATCAAATATAGCTTAGGACAAAACTACGATGGTGGGAGTTAATCCTTCGGGTTTAGAATTTACATAAATTTAGATGATAGTAATTGAACAAAGTGTGCACATGAGATATTATCTCATGTACAAGTACACCATATCTAAGAAAAATAAAGGGCATACATCTTCTTCAAAATGGCAATATAGGTAGATTATTTTTACTTCTTCAGATAATCAATAACTGTGACGGTTCCTGATTTTTTTGCCAAGACCACAATTTTCCATTTGTTCTGCATTTAGTACCTTCAGTCACGAGGTTTGGTTTCTGGACGCTTTGGACATAATTTGGAATCTATATACCATGATAATGATTCAGACTATGTTAAGTTATAATTGGCTCGTGGAAGAGATTTTTGAAAAAGACTCCAACGGACACCGACGGACGTAACGTGCTTGCATTTGCTCACTTGATGTTCTAGGATATATAGGTGTGATAGAAAGATCTCGCAGAATATATCATTTAAAACCAGAATGTGAATTAATGAGCCATCCAGATTTGTTAAAATCAAAATTTTCTCCAGACAAGGAATACTATCTAGCTTCTGATAAGTTTGAATTTAGAAAACGCATAACTAAATTTAAAATAAGCGATCATTCTCTAGAAACTGGAAAAGGTCGTTATTATAGAACTCCAAGAGAACAGCGCCTATGTAAAACATGCAAGGCAATTGAAGACGAAAACATTTTATTTTGTTTTGTAAGAGAAATTATACTTTAAGACAAAAATTATATAACAATATTAAAGAAAATGATACAAATTTCTTTAACTTGACAGACAAACAAAACATTAAAAACTTGTTAATCCCGGGTTCCTCCCAACAAGTAAAAAATATAGGTTCCTTTTTTAAGCAGTTTATGAAACTGAGGTCAGTGGACTTTGGTTGATTAACTTGATGTTTCTTATACTTATTGTTTATTGTTTGTAACAAACATTATTTGAATTGTTAACTGCTGATGAAATTTTTTCCCTCTGGTTAAGTTTTTATTTTATCTGCACTGAAGAGACATAAGTTGTCGAAATGCGCATTTACAGAAATTTAATTCACAGTAACTTCGGTATTTAGCTATTTGGAAACAATCGTCATCTGGTTGATGGTCCCCTTATATGGCCAGAACAAAACGTGTTTTATGAAATATGTAGAATACGTTCAAGTATGAAAACATGGCCACCGAGAATTTCAGATTCGCCAGAACCGCTTCCACACATGTCAAATTTTCTGTGAATGTGAATTATATGGTTATTGACTAGAATATTAATAATGCATACAGTTTTGACATTATCATGTTGCAAAATGCAGTATTATAAACTGATAAACATCCGTAATTTAATATTCTGATGTCAGTTTCATAACGCCATAGGCATCTTCACATCCTTCATGTTTAAATCAAATTCCAATACATTAAGTGATGACTGCTACATTCTGTATATGAAACTCATCTGATGTGTGATGTAATTCAATGAAAAAGTTACTTTGCAGAGTTTGTAAAACCGTAGCTCACATGATACATGCACCTGTGAAAATGAGTTATAAGGGTATATGTATCGTGTATAGAATTCTATAACAATTTACTTGTATTTAAAGAAAAAAAAAACATAAAAATCTATGTACCTGTGTATATGAATTATTAGCAGTTGGATTCCTCACACAGTCGTCAGAATCTGTAATGTTTTTACAACAAGCTGGAGGAACTTTCATTTGAGTATTATCCGCCAATGTTTTATTCCATTTCCTTGAAGAATCGTAGTCCACTGAGCCATTAAAACCACAACACTGTAGCTGATAAAAAACGGTCACAATATATTAAACACTTATAAGTAAAGACGGCCATTCTTCGCATTATATCCTGTCAAGAAGAAATGCTGTATCTTGGAACTGAAGATTATCATTTATCTTTTAGTCTTCATAAAGTCTTCAAGCTTTTGTCTTGTCATATATAATTGTTGGTTTTACTTATGTTTTTTTTTTTAATTTCGAAACTGCAAACAATTAAATTGCCATACGTTTGAATATATGGCTTTATTATGCACAATAAATAAATAAATAAATAAATAAATTAAATGGATGGAGAAACAAGAGGCCATAAAGAGCCTGTATCGCTGTACTGGGCAATTAATGACATACAGTAAAAATAATACCAATGTTTGAAGATCACATTTTCAAGTCTGTAAATACAAGTTGGTGTTATATAATCTAAAGTTTAACTATGTTAGAAATGGCAACCAAGGTTCCAAGGGAAAGACATGTGAATATGCGTTCCCATAGTTTCCAATGTGAAACAAAGTTCTCTGCTGATGGCAATTTTGGACTAGGTATTGAAAGGGACCACCTAATGATTATTGTGATCCAGCTTGGTTCAAATGGCCCAAGGGTCGTTAAAGTATGTTCCCTACTTGCGGCCATCTTAGATATGAAGTATGTTTGGCGAGCAATTTCGTAAAAAGGGCAAACTAAGAACTATTGTGATCGAGTTTGATTCCTATTTTAAAGATCATTTGAATATAGTGTCCATTTCAAACCAAGTTCTCCGCTGGGTTCATCTTTAATACCAGTAAGGTAGACATGCCAGACATATTTTGAAGGGAACCAACCAAGGTCTTTGTGACAAAGTTTGTTTCCAATTAGCCTAGGGAATTTTAGAGAAGATCTTTGAATAAGTTAAATAGGAACGAATAACGGCCAACGGACGGTTAGTGATGGTAAAGTCTCGACCTGGCCGTGGCGAAGTTAGGTAAAAAGTGTTTTTAGAATTCTGATGACATTCTCAATCAACTTGGCTTAATACAAATATTTCCATATAAATCCACAGACCTCAATACTTGATTCTAGATGTCCGTTTTTATCTCAGAAGTCATAGTAGAAAAAATTTGCACCATTGTATTATGCTGTTTAAATAAAAAAAATAGCAGGATACAACAAATGAATTTCAAAGTACAATTTAAAAGTTTTGAAAGGTGGGCACACTTCATGTGTTGAAGACATTACTGTTGAAAATATAAAATAAAAAACGTAAAAAAGTTGCTCAGCATATACTACAAATCAAAACCCCTATCACGACAAGCCAGAGACTTTTCTATCAGAAACAAAATTCATTGTCCTTTTTATCAATATAACTTATTTAAAACCTGTGGAAAACAAACACCTGTTAAAAACAAACCAATCAGTTCGTTTTAGACAAATTTCCAGCGCTTTTTCAGATATAGAAGCACAAAACTGCGACCGTAAATCTCAATAACTTTATACCGATAATTTGGTAATATCATCGACACTTTTAGGTAAACATTACTGCAAACGGGTCCATGCCATCATCCAAACTACACTGTGTTTAAAACTCGATTACTAGTACCTGCAAATCACTAGGGTTATACTTACCTTTTGTTGAACTGCATCAAAGTGTATTGTAAAAGTATCTTCAGTTTCTGTTAAACCATCGTATTCTTCCTTTATACTTCTTCCGATAGCCTTTTCCATACTATTTTCAACCTAAGTAAAGAAAATAACATCTGGTTTTCATGTTTGTGGAACAAAGAACTAAAAAACTTAGAGAATTATTTCTACTTCTTATGTGCCAAGGTACCACAAGATGTATCACATCCATTAACAAAAAGAGTATGTTTGCTGGTCAGTTGCCTTTTGGTTTAGTTCATCATAATTGTTTGTTTTAATGTGAAATAAAGACCATTGGCGAATCCAAGGGGGGTCCGGGGTTGGAACCCCCTTTTTGGACAATCATGTATTTTTTTATGAATATTCTGATGTTTTACTACGAAATACCCAAAAATATTTTCTTTCATTTCTAAATTAGAACCCCCCCCCTTTCAAATTCCCTGGGTCCGCGCCCGAAGACATTTACTTTATAATATTTCTTGAAAATGGCCAAAATTATAATTTTCTTGTTCATTTATAACCTTCAGATGGTACCACTGTCATTTATTTTAATTTGATTTTAAAACTACTATATTGTTATCATTGCTTTATTCACCTTTTTACCTTTTTGGGGCCATTTAGGGCTTGCTATATGGTGTGACGTTCCTCATTGTGTTGAAGACCGTACGGTGACCCTAGATGCTTTGTTTTGGGTCGTTTTAACCTGGATATGGGATGTTGTCTCCTTGACATTTACACCATTTCCTTTCTTTTTCATATTACATAATAAGTAAATTTCATGTAACTGTATTGGATCCTTCATCAGATATGTATTTTATATTTTGTACTTGTACATCAGCTACATCAAATAGAAAGCTAAATGCAATGAATTCAAATATTTTATAAATTTCTTAAATTGTTCAACATTAGCAAAGAGTAAATAAAGTAATTCTAGAATATTTAAAAGGGAAGTAATTTCAACTGTCTATAGTAAATTTCCCTAATTCCTTCTGTAAACACAACAATTCTGCTATAAATACAAAAAATACCAAAGTTGCATAAAAACAGTAAATTTCGTTATGCTTTAAACGTGTATCAAGGAGTTACCTCTCATCAGCAGCATTAAAATCAAACAATATGGAAAGCCATAATCCAAAAGTAGTCCAAAAAGACGTACTCATTTCCAAATATATCGAAATAGGAACCCAAATCCAGTACAAAGGACATCTACCTAGTGCCATACACGGAAAGAAGCCTCAGTATTTTTAAGTGGTTAGGATTTTGATAAAAACAGTAAATTTCTATAACACGCAAGGTAAAATTTTTATGTCAGATGAGTCTGACTATTGGGTTTGTAAATACCCTCGGGGACCTCTGGTCCACCAGCAGTGGCATCGGCCCAATGGTTTAAAATACAAAAAATACCAAAGTTGTATAAAAACAAATAAATTTCGTTATGCTAAACACGTGTTTCAAGGAGTTACCTCTCATCAGCAGCATTAAAAGCAAACAATTATAAAATGCCATAATCTAAAAGTAGTCCAAAATTCAGACGCCTGCAAAGAATTATAAAGTTATTCTTTTCTTATTGAGGAGAGGATTTTGAAATGATCAGTCAACGAGATCTAGTGTCGCAATCTCGAGTTTCTTGACAAACATACATGTCCATGAAATACATTTTTTAACTACTTTAAAATTGTATAGTTTTTCAGTGAACGAATGATGCATGCATAGCAAGACACTCGGACCAAGTCGTCCCAACAAGACACACGAAGTGATCTGCAAGGCAGAAAATGGGTAAATTAGGCTTCTTTGTACATCATATTAATATATATTTCTAACATATCTACATATCATTTTTATGCCCCCAGATCGCGGATTCGGGGAATATTGTTTTCGTCCTGTCTGTCTGTGCTTCCGAAACTTTAACTATGGCTATAACTTTTGAACTATTAAAAATAGACTTATTATACTTGGCAAGTGTATAGGTCTTGTCGAGAGGCAGATAAATATGCGAAACAAAAATGAGGTCATGTCAAAGGTCAAGGTCACATTGGGTAAAAAATTGAAATTCCATTTTTATTTTCATATGTTTTGTATGTAAAGAACGATATCTCTTACAAAATACTACTTAAATTCCATTTCAAATTTATTAAACTGATAAATTATTGCTGGGGACATTTGTAGTGTTTCACAAACACATCTTGTTTTTTATTGTATAGCCGTGCTTGGTTATGTTCCATTTCATTATTTCTGTAGTCGTTTAAACAATTTCTAAGTCAAAGTATAATTGGACAAGGGACAGGTTGTTGGAACGGTCATTAAATAAATTAAACTATATTTCAGTGAGACTTTTTATATGCATACACATGTTTGCCTTCAAAATCTTTTTAATTAATTCATAATATCACGTGACATGAAAATACAAAATTGTCGACATTTATCAACATAGTCCACTCTAATCGGTGCTACGGACCGTCTTGAATGTACTATGAGTATGAGCAAAGCTCATTGTTTAAGGCCTCATGGTGGCTTCAAGATGAAGAACAACAATGAAAGCGTTGTTCCGTTGCTTGGCTTTACAATGTATTTGTAGAGACTTTGTCTCATGTGCATTTACTCCATATCTTTTCATTGTTAGTTCACAACATTTCTAAACGTTAATACGAATATTACCGTATGTTTAAAAATAATTCCCAGTACTGTTCCGGCTACTTCTACTGCCATTATCAAAGCTATTAACATCGCATACTGTAATATAAAAAAACAAGCATAAGGATGTCATTAAATAACGTACCTGACATTTTTGACAAAATTTTATAGAAATATTTTATATACGATCACCTGAAAATAATTTTTGAAGGCGTCTCACTTCCTATTTTAATTGTCGTGAGATTTATATTGGGTAAATGCATTTCCCTTATCTTCATCTTTTGTCTTTTGCCATTAATAACTTCGAATCCCCTTTTGGCAAGAATAGTGTCACGATCTGGATGTTTTAATAAGATATTTTACTGCCATTTGTAGCTCTGCAATGGATGTGACAATATATAACGAAGAAAGAGAATGATTTTTATTCTTTGCAATGCTCAAAACTGAAGGCGTTAGTGGCACATGAGAATTAAATTAAAATATTTTATTTGGTTTAATGTTAACAAATATAATCTGTTTTGTAGAATTGATTTCTGACCAATCCCTACATAGTACTATTATATATAACAGTGACCAATTTATGAGATAATACTTAGATCGAAACAAAAACGCAAATGATGACGTCAAGTTATTTATTTCAACAGAAATAAGTGTAGGCTTAATAGTTTCTTATACGAGACCTTATTTAAGGAAAAGGATATCTTTCACGAGGGCGAGAAATTTCGTCTTTTCCCGAGTGAAACGAGTGAGACGAAAAATTTCTCACACAAGTGTTTTTAATCTTGGTCGAATATAAGAAGCTATTTCTTCCGTAAAATACATCGATCAAACTGAAGGACAGCAAAAGTTGCCTTTCCTTGTAGAGCTTTCATCTGTGACGTCAAATCATTCAGGGAGTTTATTATGGTAACAATTGTGACGTCGAACAAATCGCAACGTTGACTTGGACGTTTACCCGTGTAAGACCTTGTCTTCTATGAGCTGTCTTGCATGGAAAACAGCCATTTACGGAAGAATAATATATATCGGCATATCAGAAATATGTATTGTTTTACTTCGTTTGCTTATACCAGGCGTTGGTATCAAAACTCCAATTCAACCCTATTACAAATACACAACTAGTAAGAAACATGACTAGGACAAATTATAAAGGTATTTATAAATGTGCTTGACCATAATGGTTGGGGTTACTGTGTTCAGAAGTACCTGTAATTATCCATTAACAATGTACTTATTTGTACTTACTAATGCCAACAAAACCAAACTTTCTGTTGCAGCTGCTGCTATACCAAGGATACCAAATAAGGCCACCCCAAAACCTCCAGCAATAATTACATATGCACCAGTTTTTACATATGACGTATTAAACAGTTCTATTTCATCTAAGTGAGTAAAATGCATAAAACTAGGATCATCTAATGTTATCCAAATTCCAAGAGCTGCCGCCACGATTCCAAATATCTGAAATAGGATTTTATAATATTATTTTGTTGAACACTAAGGAGTATCTCCTTCGTGCAAAGCTCTGTCCTCAGCTGATTGTTGGCTTTACCTTCAGATCATATTGGTTGTTGTTCTCTATCAGTTTTTAAAAATACTCGAGTATATGATCTTCCAAATGTGATGACATAAGTTGTCGAAAAGCCAAATGCAGAATTCAAATTTACAGTAACTTCGGTATTTTGTTATTTGTCAACATTCGACGGTAGTTTATATTAAATTTTTGAAGTTTATTTTATCCCCCCTCAAAAAAAATGAACTGCAATTTCAAGTTCCATATCTGTCCCTTGCAAATAAAATCAAATATTTATAAGTGTTGATCAGTGTGCTTATAACACTGTTCAAAACATAAAAAAATCATATCAAATAATTTAAAAACAAACAAGCATGACAAATAAAGAGATACGAGGCAAATGCACAACCATGGCAACGTTAGGCAAATGTAACAACTTATAGAAATTAAACTGACACCAATGTCCACAAAACAGAGACGAAGATAGAAAGGATGTATTATCACATAAAAACCAAGTGACGGATATTGACCAGAATGGCAATTTATATAAGTTCCAAATGAATTGACCATCTGTTTATAGTGTCCACACTCTATTATTATATTATGACAAAATTTCTAATAGTTGACTTGATGACTGTCCTGTAGTTGTATAAATGCTGTGGGCGCCTTCCACTTGGAATGATTAGCTAATCTTTTGGTCGGACAAGGGATGAAAGTGATCGTACGAACATAAAATATCAGCAAAGCTCATCGATGTGAGCGTTATGGCAACTTCAAGACAAAGTCGTTGTAACATTGCTTGGTTTTGTAATGTATTTGTAGACTTTGTGTCATGTACATTTACTTCATATCCTTTCAGTGTTTATTGAGCACATTTTCATATTGCTCTGAGATGTCTCATCATGCATTACTTAATGGACCGATTCAGAAATGGAATTGCATTATGGGAACGTCATTATTCTGAACGTTTTTGATTGGTCTAAACGTATTTTACGAGGACGCTGAGCTTGCGCAACGTCATTTACGAGGACGGAAGTTGAATTTCTGAATCAGTCCATTGTTTGCAATGTAAACATAATATCACAGGTAATTAATTCAAGTACGGTGAAGATGCAGTAATTTATTTTAATAATTAATCAAGGGATAAGGAGTAAATTTACTGCGGAAGCCCTTCATCTTTACAACTGGGGGTCCCTTCAGTTCTGGCAAATTCAAAAGAAATTGAAATTGGAAAAGTTCCTAGTTTTTGTATATTTTTAAACACTTAGACTTTACTGAAAGTTTACCAGATGTCTTGAGAATAAGATTAGGTATAATTTTTTAATTGGTCGTTATGTTTACAAAGACAAATTGGGGAAAATATTTATGTTCTCGGGCATATTTTCTGCAAATTGAGGGACAGATACTTGTGAAAGTAAGCGTATTGTAATCCTTTCAATTGCTAAAGATTTAGATAGATAATTTATAATACACTTACCACAATAGGTATATTTACGAGTATAATAGTTATTTTCAGACATGCCCTTCGGCCTCCTTCTTCAAATGTCATTTTTGTTCTAATGTTCTACGTCTACACACAACAGAGTAAAAAAGAATCTGCAATAAATATGAAACAAATGATATGAGATAAGAATTTCGGACAAATCGTCAAACAATGCTTGATGATAAATGATATCAATATTCGATCAAAGTTGTCATATGTAATTTGCCCTGAAGAAAAAATTGAGAATAATACCCCCCCCCCCC
>MJUU01062274.1:68990-87181 GCA_002080025.1 Modiolus philippinarum
CGTTTTTGGGGCCATTTAGGGCTTGCTATATGGTGTGAGGTTCCTCACTGTGTTGAAGACCTCACGGTGACCCCTAGATGCTTTTTTGGTCGTTGTAACCTGGATATGGGATGTTGTCTCCTTGACATTTACCCCATTACCTTTCTTTTTCATATTTAAAGAATAAACAGCACTTGATTGCACAAACTTTAATAGCGGATTATATCCTCTGTATTTGACGATATTTTTCTCACAATTGAAAATTCTTATTTGTGAAAAAGAAACATTGTTATCTGTCAAATCATGGTTTCAACTATAAAATCTTCTGAGTGGTAATTGCAACAATGCTTTGACATAACCCTGTTTTAATTTAAGACAGAAATTCCTCTCTATTGACAAGATCGCAGCTTTTACATGTACTACAGACATGAAAATAGTAGTCAAGTTGCGCCATATTATTTTTGCTTTAAACGGACAGATCACTGGAACTATCGCTGGCACATTAACTATTGAAGCAATAACCAGAGTAAATAAGTTAATTGATAACGGCATCAATTATAACAGGGTTTCCAGTACTCAAATTCTTTTTTTTTCAAATACAAAGGTGTTTCATGACTAAAATGCAAATATAGGAAATCAAACGTCATGTGAAATTCCAGTCGCCTGGGTCAATGACATGCTCAAACATTTGACAAACTGTATCGAAAATACTAGTAAGGGAGCAACCATTTGATTTTTATGGGGGGCAAGGAAGGAACATCTGATCCTGGATTTTTTTTCACTAAATTTTTGAGCCTGACAATTTTTTTCTGCCTCGAAGTAATCCTGTCATTTTTTTCGGTCCAAGCCAGAAATTTTGCTTCATATATGTCGTCCTGGATATTTTTTTCAGCTTCCTCCTGTCCTGATATTTTTTTTCGCCAAATTTCTGATCCTTGATTTTTTTTTCAAATTCCTTCCTTTTCCCCCATAAAAATCAAATGGTTGCTCCCCAATACTAGTTGTATTGCCCTTAACCATTTTTGTGTTTTACGCTAAAGCCCACCTGTATTATCGAAGCTTGCTTATACAAGGCGAAAGTATTTTTCGGCTTTTGTTGTAAAAAATATAATTTGTAGAGGCAACTTTGGTACACAATTGATACAATTTCCAAATTATGAAAATTTAACTATCTCTAGTGTAAAAATGTCGCTTCTCTATGGATGCAGTAGTGGATTCTATATTTAAGACTTTGTTGTGAGGTTTATGGTGTGCTGTTAGCATTACTGTCAGATTTGTTAAACATTGAATTCCAATCTGTAGAAATTAAAGTTCAAACCACCTATTCACTCCTAAACAGATGCACATATTCAGTGTCTTTAAGTATGTAGAGAAACTGTGAAGCATTTTGATGATCATTCGAAAAGTGGTTGGTATTAGCTATTATATGACCTCTTATACAGATTCTTAACAAAAAACATCTGGGTTCCAATTTATAACACATAAATCAATCGCAGAAGTCTATAAAGATCTTTGCAGAAAAAATAATCAGATTGTGTCAACACAGATATTAAACCATCTTAATATGATTTCATGAATATACTATCCGTCATGTTTAATGTAACGTTCGGAGTAAATTTTTATATTGAGGGTAAAATCTTCTTAGTATTCTTAGAAAGCTTTGACAGTCAACTGCAATATTTTAAAATATAAATAATGACAGATAGTTCAAATATGACAATATCTTGAGATTGAAAACAATTAATGTTTTTGTGAGATGAAGAACAACAATTAAAGCTTTGTTGTATTGGCTAAATCTGATCATATATTTTTAGGAATATTTACTCGATATTTTCATATTTCTTCTCAAATCAAATAGATTTCAGGATGTATTCTCCTAAGTCAAATTTTCCTGCATCAAGTTTTTCCCGAAACCTATATTTTTAAAAAGGCAAAGACTTTGAAAAAAAAAATCATTTTTTGAAGAGAAAACCATTTGCCTGTGTGCATTTTATTGTGCTATAAACATTTGAAAACTCTTATTTTGGTGGTTTGTGCAAATTTCATTAATTTTTGCCTATTTTAGGGCCATTTTGGTAAAAAATCAAGTTTTTTAGTCAAAGTTTCCGGATTGTGAATTCACATACATCTGAAGAAATATCCCTAATAAAAAACAAAGGTACGTGCTGATATAAGAAAGCTTTGGAAGAAAATGTTGCTTTTTGGTCCAATTAAAGACATCGTAAAATCTATAAAAATCAAGATTTTTGAAATTTTCAACCAACTAAACAGTCAAAACTCACAATTTTTGAGATCATAAGAATAAGATGCATACTTTTCTTGAACAAATGATTTTTATTACCCCTATCCGAAAATAAGCTTAATTCTGGCCGAGATCAATGGTCAATTTTGGTAAAAAATTAAAACGTTTCATTTCTCGAAAGTTACTGGTCGTCAGTAAATAATTTTTGACATAATTTGAGAGGGTCAATATATAATAAAAACTTTTCACTCATAAGGCAAGTTTTAGGAATTATTCATACGAGACTTATAGTAAACCTCAGGAGAAAACATCTTAAATTGTCATATTTCTACTTTCTTTTTTTCTTAATTATTATTGATTTCCAAAATACGGTCACACGTCTCATGTGACGAGTGCAGTAGTATTACCCCTTTGGCCATGTCTGATAAGCGTCAAGCCCAAATGTCGTCACTGTTAACGTGTTTATATTATCGATATTGTTTTTCTCATCTTATACAGAAGATATAATCCGATTGTTATGTTATCTTGAATGATTAATTATAGCATTTGTCCATGAAACCTTTCAAGAATTTATCATCAATACACATGGTAAAACATCATCGACACGTTTCCTTTTATTGTATATAAAAATTGAATAGGGAAGCTGATTACGCAATATTCTTTCAGATGAAGTAGAGAGCACGGATTGGTTATCACGGTGTTACACGGAAGTTTTCCCGCAATTCTCTTATATATCATCACATTATGTGGCAAAGAAAGCATTTCTTTACCTCCGAAGCTCCGCCGAAGATGATAAGGAAGTGCATTATCTTCCTACATCTTGTCAAAATAATAATGTATCAGTATCCTCGTAAAAGTAACAAACACTGATTGTCTATGATTACATTCGTAATGTGTTTAGAAAGAACACTTTTGAGCGTTTGTTGTAATAAGTTGTCGAAATGCGCATATGCTGAATCAAAAGTAACAGTACTAGTAACTTCAGTATTTCGTTCTTTGTAAAAGATAATAAAGATGGAGAAATTCTATGAAAAAAATGTTTTGTATGGTGACAATTTTTTACCTTTTCTGCCAAGAATTTGCATATTTTTTTAGATAAAAGATTTTATCGCTAATTTGATTTACTTTCAATTGTTCCTGAGCGACGATTTCGCGTCACGCCGGTTTAAATTTCGCGATTTTGATTCTTAAACCTATTCGCAAGGTTTTATTTTCGCGATTGTCACCCTCTTTTCATAACGTTTGTAATAAAAACAAATTTACGCGAGGGGAAATTTTCGCGAATATGTGCCAATCACGAAATTAGCGAAAATAAACCCCTCGCGAAAATTTCCCCTTTTACAGTATTACTGCACTGCGCTGATATCCTATCGTCAATATCTATGGGACGTTAGCAACAGTGTATTGATATTACGTCGCATGACGTTTGGTGACAAAAATAATCCCAAGAAATAAAGCGCTGTATTTAGTAAATACAGTGTATTTAGCCAAAAAAAATTTCAGTGGAAAGAGAAACGCATATATGGTATATTTCATAAATGAATGAGCGATACAAATACTATTAGTAATTTGTTTTGCTCGGATGGATTTCTCAGCTCATATTGCTCCTCGTGCTATCGCACTCAATGCAATACAAGCAGAGAATTCCATACTTGCAAAACAAATTACTAATAGTATATATAAACTGGAAATATAACTAGATTTGCAATTGCAAGCAACAGCTGATGTCACCCCTGGCAGCCAAATCGATGATTCCATCTTGTTCGCAGCGTCAAAATCTACCTTGAAGTTCTCATTGAAATCAGACAAAGTTGAAATGTTGACGTAACATGGCAGCCATCTTGGAAATGGCGGCCATTTTGAAAATTTTAGCCGGTGGAGACACAACTTCAAAAGGTGGTCCAACTTTGTGCCAAGTATGAATGAATTCTGTCCAGGCATCTCTGAGAACGAAGCCGGACAAAAATCATTGGAAGAAAGAAAGCGGAATTATAATAGAGAAATGGACAAAAAAACAATATGTCGTTCCGACTACGTCTTGGGCGACATAGATATCAAAATATTTAGCAGAAACGGAATTTTGGTTAAACAGATTTGCAGAACTGAACAATAAAATATAAACATTTATAATTCGCAGTAACTTCGGTATTTATTTATTTCTGCTGATGTGATTTCAGTCATATTAACATAGTGCTGATATTTGCAACATATCGGAATTGGAATAGTCCGTCGGCTTGTATGCACAAGCTGCAGAATATATATTTTATGAGAAGCATTTTCTTGAAAATTGAAAGCAAATGATATTTGTATTGCTTATAAACGCCCTATTAAAATTATTTCAAAATAATACGACACACATTTTTTCAATAACAGTTTTTTGTTGTTGAAGCATTCAATTGTTTTATTAAAAATAAAAACCAAAGAACCCAACTGAGGGTATTTCTTAAAATAAGTTCACACAGTCAATTATTCAGAAACAATAGAAATTGTGAAAACTGAAATAAACATTACCATTTTTCTATACAAAATGCCTGGAATTTTTCATAAACTTTTTTTTATAAAAAAAATGATCCCACTCTGATACACTTGCCGAATTAGCTATTAATGTTTTTTTTACAAGTGTGTATATATGCAGTTCAAATAGTTCAAATAGTAAATTCAAACATGACTTCAAATGATTTTATCGTACTAAGAAAACACAAGCATTGGAAACCACCATATAATCGTCGAAAACTTATGTTGTCTCGAAGGAACCTACTTCGAAAGTAGATTCATTATATCTAAGCAGTATAGATTAAGCCAAATACATTTTGAAAACAAAAAATCAAGATGTGAAAGGCTGATAGAAGACAAACAACCAGAAGGATCCAAATATAAAGCCAACAACAGCTAAAGACAGAGTTTTGTACGAGAGAGATACTCCTTATTTTTTAACATTTTCAGAATTTGGATGTTTGAAAAAAAAGGGAGAAAGGAATGCTGTGTATACTTTTAAGACTTTAACACGCTGTAAAGTCAAACTTTACTAAAACCATAAAAAACTGCAAAGATACACTGCAAAATTGTTGTAAGTGTGGTGAAAAATATCGGATGATAGTGATCATAAAAACATTTTGCCTGTTTAATTATGTTTGTATATTATCCCGCATTTGTGACCAGTAAAGACATGGATGTAGCAATATTCGACATCTAGCAATAGATTCCTCTCAAATCAGTGCTAGGGGTGTCTTGAACTTACTATAAGGTATCAGCAAAGCTCATTGTTGTTATGTTCATGGTGACATTAAGGTGAAAAACAACAATAAAAGCTCATGTGCATTTACTCCATAGCCTTTCATTGTTTATCAAACAACAAATGTGTCTGCAAAATATATCTAATTTTAATACACTCTATCCTGCATTGATATATTTGGCAAATGTTTGTGTATTCATAAAGGATTAATATTTCATATAGTATTTAGGATGCTCACCTCTGATGTTGTTTATTTCAAAGGGTCTCTTGAAACCTATTTAATTGACTAGTATTATGGTACAAAAAATATAGGTCCGTGCGTTTTCAATGGAGTTACCAGTCATTAAAATTTTCGCGGGAAATGGATTTCTCCGGATTCTTCCTTTTTTTAACATAAGGACATTTTTGACTAAAAGCTAAGAAGTTACGCAAAGAATTCTATGAAAATTTGTCACGTGTCTTAATTTGACCAATAAAATACATTCATGAGATAAAAAATGGGATTCGTGTTAAAAATTCTTTAAGCCATTGAAGTGAAGAAAACCAAAGGAATTTCTAATTTCGGCACAAATAGAAAATATAATGAGTAAGCCACTTTAATTGTTTGATATTTCAATCAATTCAAATGACCTTTTTGTTAATCAAAAAACGGCAGTGAAAGAAACAAGATATATGGTTATTACAAAATTCAAAGTCCAGAGAATGGCAAAAAACGACTAAAAACAACTTTGAATGCAACCATAGAAATCATGTAAAACCTTTATGATCTTAATGGAAACGAAATTACAAAATTGAAGCGACCATATTTACAAGCAAATCTGGCAGAACCACCGTGTCTGGTGCATACCCAAAATATATACTTTTCAACAAAAGAAACAATAAACGATTTTTTTAAGAATAGAGATTTTTACCTTCTAGCAAAAAACATTAACTCATACATGAAATGTATTCCTTCGTATGTAAGAAGTGACATCACCCCAAGAATATCTCTCTTGTCTGTGTGTTATCCTTATATTGCCATGCATTCTGGGCTCTTGCTTCGGTATTCATTTGGAAATTTAATTCATATCATTCCTGAACCATATACTCAAAGACAAGATTCTTATACGGACTTCCGGTTAGTTGACGTAAATAGTGAGTTTCTAAAAAATTAGACAAAAGTTCCATGCAACAAAGGATCAAATGCACATAAGGTATGCATACTCTTGATCATAAAGTTAAAATGCCAAGTCCAGTATTGGCATGGTAATTTGGAGAAAAAATGTATGGTGTGCATCTGCAATGTATATTGAAAAATCATAATGGTATCTTGATGGTTTGCAGGGGATACGAATAATGGACACTTACTCTGTAGATTTCAATAGACATATTTACACTTTGGTCCGCCATTGCTTTTAATATCAAACAGGTTCCTGCAATTTCTACATTATAGAAGTGAAATATGACGTCATAATTCAAATCTTGATTGTTCCATTACGTCAAAAGGCTATTCGGAGACATGTGTGAGGTCATTCGGAAACAAAATACCGAGTGTGAATTCATGTATAGGCTACAAAGTAAAAAAAAACATTAATAATAAAGATAAAAGTATATGTTGCGTGACAGTTTAATGTCAAATTAATTACAAAAATAACGAAGCTACTGTTAAACCATTAAATGCTACGACAACAAAAAACTTAAAAAAAATTTGAAAAATGTGTGTCGTATTATTTTGAAATCATTTTAATAGGGCGTCTATAAATAAAAAAAAATATCATTTTGCTTTTAATTTTCAAGAAAATGCTTCTCGTAAAATATATATTCTGAGCTTGTGCATACAAGCCGGCGGACTATTCCAATTCCTATGTGGCAAATGTCAGCACTATGTTAATATGACTAAAAGCACATCAAAAAGATTACATCAGCAGAAGTGTTTATATTTTATTGTTCAGTTCTGCGTATCTGTTTAAACAGAACTTCCGTTTCTGCTGGATATTTAAATATTTATATTTCCATATGGAAAAGAAAGGAAATTGGGTAAATGTCAAGGAGATAACATCCCATATCCAGGTTAAAACGACCTAAAACAAAGCATCTAGGGGTCATCGTACGGTCTTCAACACAGTGAGGAACCTCACACCATATAGCAAGCCCTAAAAGGCCCCCAAAAGGTAAAAAAGTGACTTAATCAATGGAAACAAACCACATCCAATAACCCAAATATCAAGAAACTATAATTTTATACGAAGACAAGGACAAGCCATGACCAACATATTCCGGACTTGGGACAGGCGCAAAAAACGGATGCAAGCAGAGTATCTTGTCAATATCCCCTATAACGTAAAGAATGTAAGTTACGTCCCAGCTTTTGTGGATTTTTAATCAGTTTCTGGCATTTTTAACAATATTACCGTAGAAACGAGGATTAGAAATGCCATAAGTTGTTTGCGAGTAACGCCATATTTAGATATTAAATATTCATATCTGTTATAAAACTTCTTAAAGGTATTCAACAACGTATGAAATCTGTATTACCCTGTCGTAAAAATTTGGCTGTGATAGTAAGGTTACGTTCATTAAAATCGTCAAGAGACAAACACGTGCGAATCGTATAAGTTGAGAAATGTACACCCCGTATGATGGAGCTTGAGGGATGTCGCCGTCAAGAAAAGGGAAATTAGTGAAATCAAAATCATCCGAATGAAATAAAAGGGACAACAGGAAACACCCACAATGGCTGAAAATTATAATTACACCCCACAATCTGCTAGGTAAATAATACACAGGAAAAACACAAACAAGACAAAAGACAAACGAACTCGGGACAGCCGAAGACCACCGAATAACAATAAAAATTTCATACTGATCTTGACATTCATTTCCCAGGCAAAAAATATTGAACCGGGATCATTTTCTTAATTTGATTTCCTTGACAACTAACCAACCATAGCAAATATCAACTTAAAATAAAAACAAATCGGCATATCTTTATTTTTCGTTTTATTCTTTATTCTTATTGGCTGTAGTATTAACAATATTTGGTATTATAATATTGATGTGTTATTCAGTTATATCTGTAGTTTATAATTTACGAAATTTTAGCAGTGAAGTCCAGAAACGGTTTTGTATATTACAGAGAGTTCAGAATAAAAGACGTGTTTTATATCGCTAGTTCCCAAATTTAAAAAAAAAGTCAACACCAAATCTTGATGTTTGTAAACTGAATATTACAAACCAACCACTTATAATATATTATCGTTATGCAATTTGAATGATAAGGGATTTTTTTGCATATAACTTATATTTAACCCTTAACAAGACCAATCGTAGTACATTGTCAATTTAAATAAATAATACCTTACTAATGAATAAGCCCTTAAGTTGCTTATGAATATGAATGAACGTAACATATGTGGTATTTTAATTGAATGAGTAGCTGGTTTTCACATGACTGATTGGATGCATAATATGTACACTATTGTGATAAATTCACTCTTACTTTATCCTAAATTAATGATTACATAAACGAAATGGATAACAGTTTTAGACATTTTTTATGTAACCAATAAATAATTCATGCTAAATACACAGACAGATATCATACTAAATACACAGACAGATGTTACACAACTTCATTTCTTACTTTTGTTTCATTACACGACTTCATTCGATACCTAAGCTGGTGGACTCTTAGCACCAGCCCAGTAGTCAGTACTTCGGTGCTGAGCCGAAAACGGATTCTTTTTAGAAACTGACAATATCTAAATTTTGATAATTATTTTAAAAACTAGTATCTCCCTCATGCAAAGCTCTACCCTAAGTTGATTTAGGCTTTCCATTTAGATAATTCTGGATATTTTGTTCTCTTTCAGTTTTTCAACATCTTTGAGGTAATGGTCTTCCAAATGTTAAGATTTTATTTGCACTGAAGAGACATAAGTTGCCGAAATGGCCATATACAGAAATTAATTTTCAATACGTTCGATATTTCAGTTATTATAAACTTCTGAAGATATATTTGTACAAATTTGGAAATGAAAACTAAAACTGATGTTATCATGTGAACTTCAAAATTAAAAGAAAACCCAAATATCTGATTGATGACTCACAGGAATATTTATATTATGACCGATACAAATCCTTATGGCATTGATATTTATTTTGTTCCTAGCTTGTTACTTGGTGTGCTTAAAGTGTATATTTGTCCCAGTTTTTACTGTTGACTGGATCTGTGCACTGTGGTTGTTTATATGTTTTGATTGTCAACCATTCTTGATATGATGAATACTTACTGGTCACCTTTTATGAACGGGACCAACAAAGGACTTTTGTGAACAAGTTGGCCTGGTATATTCTGACGAGAGGATCTTCAAATGTGTTTTCTCATAGGTACAATGTCTTGCAAGACACATAGTTTTTTCCTTAGGCCAATGTAAACACAATTGTTTCATGCCAGACGTTTTGGAGAATAAGATCTTCGAAAACGTTTTTGCACAGGGTTTAATCGTAAATGTTAAACAGCAATCCCTGCTGGAGATCGTACAACTTGACCATGTTCTCGATTTTGATATGCTGAACATTTTTGCGATTGACTTTAACCACTGCCTGATAAAGTTTGTTTTTTTTTAAAAATTCAAAATTTAAAGAAAAGAAAAGAAAATTTGACCATGGGACACGGATGCCCCCGCCATACTGATATATCGGCAAAAGAAGAAGTAGATGAGCGACGCACTTGAAAAGAGGAGACACGGTACAACTCATCATACCAAAGCTTCAGACCAAATATCAATTCATTCCTGCATAAACAAGCTGAGAAATCTTTGACAAAAATTTCGGACGTGCAGACGGATGGACAAGGGTAAAACTTAATGCCCTGTCGCTTAACGGCGGGGGCATAAAAAGAGCAATAACCCTAAAATGGGTCATTAGATTTTCTTCACAATCCAAGGTGTGTAGATCTTGTCATGCTGATAATTTTTTACTCAGTCAGATTTTTGATATCTGCAATGGTTTTCAAACTTAAGTTTATACTTTCGTTATATTTTTAGCAATGGCGATCATGTCAATAGATCGGCGAACTAAAAGAAGAAGCCATTCAGGCCAAGTTTGATTTCATTTGGCTCAGTGGTTTCGAGTAGATTTTTTGAACGAAAAACGCCAAGTTATGCCAAAACTCAGGCTTTTTATAGCCCGATTGGTTTAAAAAGCCAGCAAATGTGACACAAAATGAAGTAGAACAGTTGACATATCAAGGTGAAATCAAATACCAACATTAATAAGAATGGACATTTAAACAATGCAGATATAAAGAAGTGGAACAAATTTGGTATTTATTCCTGTTTCTTATATTAACCCCTAGCCGTAAGACACACAGCCCGGGAATGTGAAGTTGGATAACCAAGTCCTGGTTGAGTACCTTAACTGTCGTGGATGGAAAATATTCTATAATTATCTGACGACTTGTAAACTGATAAAGATTGGCCATGCTAATTTTTTCCTAGATATGGACAAACATTTTTTTTCAATGTAAGGGTGGGGTTCAAAAGTATTTGAAGCAAATTTTTGACAAAGTAAACTAATTGTTTAAAATTGCGGTAGTATGCGTGTACCCTACATCAAACGCTACATCTTCCGCCCCCTAATGACAATTTACAATCTTACCTTTAACAGTGGAAGAGATTGGAAATTGACCGTTATCCACAAAGAAAAGGAGAAAATTACTAAGTTACAAAGAAATGACTAAAAATCGATGTAAAACCTACATTTTCCAAGCTGTTACCTGGTGTATACAAGTGTACAATAATTTTCATTAATTTTTGTGTTTACAAGTCAACGTGTTGTTTATATTCTACATGTTAGATTCGGATGCATTTTTGGCTTGATTTTAATGACCCACGGCTCCTTATAGTGTGTGTATTAACAGTTGTGATAAATGTTTGTAAAAAGATTAAAGAAGATGTGAATTAATTACATATGTTTCTGTGTGTACGTCAAGACAAATATTGTTTTGTAAGGCCCCAGTGAGATTCCTAAATGAAAAAATTTCAACGACTTAATTCTTTCCAGACAGTGCAGAAAATGCTTGTCAATATTTTAGTATCTATAGTATTTAGAAAATAAGCTTAAAGCCGAAGCAATTTATTACATATTTCTTCCTAATCATTAATTTGCAATTATATAATCACGCCATGTACGTCTATGGTGTAAACAGACGAATCAAAACGACACTTATGCGTGGATTTGAGTATTGTTTTATGCAATACAGTAAGAAGTCAATCAACGCGCGATTGGAAAAGCAAGCCAAGAGAATTACAGATATAGATATACTCTGTTAAGAATTCACTCATATCGGATTCGGCAAGCTTCGTTCCAAACTACAAAGTCCTCTAGTTTCTCTGAGTTTTTGTCTTGCTCTTCCATCGCGATTTGATGTTTTACTTAAACCAGCTTCCTTTATTAGCTCACCTGGCCTAAAAGGCCATGTGAGCTTTTGAGATCACTCGGCGTCCATCGTCCGTCTGTCCATAAACTTTTCATATTTTAACTATCTCCTCTGAAACCACTGGACAAATTTGAACCGAATTTTACAGAAATAATGTTTATAAGGTTCTTTACTAAGATGGCTTAAACTTTTCATTTTGGCCAAAAAGCATGGCCGACAGGGCCAAACATAGTTTTACATTGGACCCTTTGGGAAAACACACATTTTAACTATCTCCTCTGAAACAAATTGACCAATTTGAACCAAACTTTACAGGAATAATGTTTACTGAGATTGCTTAAATTTTTCAGATCGGCCAAAAAAACATGGCTGCCAAGGCCAAACAAAGTTTAACATTGGACTCTATGTGTAAACACACATGTTAACTATGTCCTCTGAAACCACTGGACTAATTTGAACCAAAGTTTACAGGAATAATGTTTGTACGGTCCTTTACTAACATAGCTTGAATTTTTCATATCGGCCAAAGACATGGCTGCCAGGGCCAAACATAGTTTAACATTGGACCATAGGGAAAAGACACATTTTGACTATGTATTCAAAAACAACTTAAGCAAATTAAACCAAACTTTGCAGGAATGATGTATGGAGGTCCTTCATGTAGTATGATGAAATTTTTTTGATCCGCCAAAAACATGGCTTCCAGCGAGGAGCATAGTTTAACATTGGACCTTATGGGAAAAGCACATTTTAACTATCACCTCTGAAACCACTGGACCAATTTGTACCAAACTTAAAGGGAATGATATTTGTAAGGTACATTAATCAGATTGCTTAAATTTTTCAGATCGGCCAAAAGACATGGCCGCCAGGGCCGAACATAGTTTAACATTGGACCCTATGGGAAAACACACATTGTGACTCCGTTCTGAAACTACTGGAGCAAATTAAAAAAAAAACTTTACAGGAAGGTCCTTCACATAGAATGCCGAAATGTTATTGATCTGCCAAAAACATGACCACCAGCTGGGAACATAGTTTAGCATTGGACCCTATTGGAAAAGCACATTTGAACGATCTCCTATGAAACCCCTGGACCAATTTGAACCAAACTTTACAGGAATAATGTTTGTAAGGTCCTTTAATTTTTCAGATCGGCCAAAAAAACATGGCCGCCAGGCCGAACATAATTTAACATTGAACCTAATGGGAAAAGCACATTTTAACTATCTCCTTTGAAACTACTGAAGAGAACTCACCAAAACTTTACAAAAATAATGTTTCGAAAGTCCATCACTAAAATTGCCCCACTTTTTTCCGATCTGCCAAAAACATGCCTTCAGGGTCGAAGATAGTTTAACATTGTACCCTATGGGAAAATACATATTTTGACTATCTCTTTTGAAATGACTTTAGCAGATTAAACAAAACCTTACAGCAATGATGTATGGAAGGCCCTTCACCTAGATTACTGCCAATTACAGTTCCTCAGATATAAAAATCTGCTGACACCAGAAAGCCAGGTGAGCAATACAGATTCAGCCTCCTGAGCCTCTAGTATACCATACCTAAAGCGTTGGGAAAATAGGTCATGACCAAACAGCTACATTTGTTATAAACTGAAACTTTCAAAATCATTCCATTGATTTGTTGACGTTTGTTGCATGTATTTCGGTCGTTTACAACCCATTTTGGTCATACAAGATCGTTCCACAAAATAAACCTTTTATATTATGATAAATCAAATGAATGGAAGAACCATCACAGACGTATTTTCCATTAGTTAAGTATTACACATACAGTATCACAAAGAAGAAAAAGCATGAGATCCGCTTGTTGAAGGTTCTGCAGATAAATTACAGGAGAAAAATCGACACATGACGGACAGCCAATTCTAAATAAGGGTTTAACAGAAATTCCGGGACACTGACATTCGGTCCCTGCGAATTAAAGGTACTTCTTTGATTAAAGTCATCGAAAGAACTGAAAACAACAACGTTTTAAAGAAAAAAAATGAAAAACTTTTGAGTTATCGTAATCAAAAGTCTAAAGGAGAAAACTCTGCTCTGCTACAAGTTAAAAGACAAAACTTAAAGAACATATACAAATTAAAAGCAAAATAAAATAACGACAATGATGAAAATAAAGCAGATGATTATTTTTTTTTCAATGACTTTTCCAAGAAAGGGGGAATTGGAAACCCCAAAATATGCTTATTTCGAGGATGAGAAAAGGCAGGCAAGCTGAAGAGTAACAAAGGAGATACAACACAAGACAATACTTCATTTAGCCAAAGAAACACTGAGATGTACTATGAAAAAATATTGAACAAGTAGTTCAATTTCGTTTAAGATAGTTGCCATCTTTGAATGGAAGTAATGAGAATTTAATAAAAGTGTTCTCAACTTGTAGGATTTATTGAAAGGTTGACACGAAAAAAGAAAATACGATAGGTTCATGCGTTTTATTTTTAGATACAAGCGATTTAAAATTTGTTAATTTAAAATTTAATAATTGACAGGATGTGCATTTCTAGGTTTTTTCATAGGCTTTGTATAGAAATTTGCAAGTCTTGAAAATCTAGTGAAGGAGTAATGTCAATTTCCTACACTTCTAGTAAAAATTCCTTCTAGGTTCATGCTTTTAGAATATAAAGTGACAAATGGGTGTTCATTGGCAAAATATTTTACATATGAAAAAGAAAGGAAATGGGGTTAATGTCAAGGAGACAACATCCCATATCCAGGTTAAAACGACTCAGAACAAAGCATCTAGGGGTCACCGTACGGTGCTTCAACACAGCGAGGAACCTCACACCATATAGCAAGCAGTAAATGGCCCCAAAAAGGGAAAAAAGTGAATAAATCAATGGAAACAAACCACATTCAATAACCCAAATATCAAGAAACTAAAATTTATAAGAAGACAACGACAAGCCAATGACCAAAATATTTCTGACTTGGGACAGGCGCAAAAATTGCGGTGGGGTTAAATTCGATTTCTTGGATCCAAACCCTCCCCATATGTGTGGTGAATGGCTAAAAAATAAATACACAAAAGGACTCACAGTAAAAATCAAACTAGAATAAAGTCCAACTTATCAAGAGGAGTACGTTTACAATGAATTACATAAGACATGAAGACAATGCACACGGGAACTGTCCGGACAAATGCTCGCAGTTACTGACAGCTAGCTCAAGACATAATTTCCGTTGACTATGATACATGTATCAAGCCTTCTTACATATGAAACTTCAGTTGAAATACTTCTCAATAGATTTCGTATAACAACATCATCAATTATGAAAGAAGAACATGATATTGTGCAATGCCAAATACTGCCAATATGAAAAATTGTTTAAATTTAGTTAGGTGTAAACTATTTAGGAGATGATCAATTTTTTATACAAACAAAAACCAGAAGTAAAAATTTAACAAACATTGCTGTATTTATATCCTTTATGAATAAGTTTGTTCAATGGATTAATAAGTTTGGAAGGACAATTTTGAATTTATGCGTTTTGTAAATGATATTTCATAGAAGTTTGGATGTGAAATGCCCTGTTGTATAAGAGCCCTGCATGTAGAACCAAATTTTCTTAATAAGTCAATGTATCTATAATAAAATTTAGAAAATATTTTTATCAATTTCTGATATCTAAACTGTTGATGCAGACAAAGATTTCGGTCGTTGTCAGAAACATCACTACATACTTGTGCATATCGAACAAGTTGTGAAATGTAGACTCCGTAAGAAGGGGCTAACGGAACATCGCCGTCGAGATGGGGAAAATTGACCATTGGGAAGGAGAAATCTTCCCTTTTATCATAAAATTTAGTGTTAAACTTTTCTTGATTTATTGATATATCAAGATCAAGAAAAGGAGTATGATCACTGCTGTTATTGGATTTCTTTAAAGTAAGTTCTGCAGGATAAATTTCATCTGTAAATTTAGAAAATTCAGGATTATTCAAACCCAAAATATTGTCCAAATATCTATATGTATTGTTGAATTTATCAACTAAATGCTGTTTAGAAGGGTCTTTTTGAATTTTTGCCATGATTTGTTACTCGTAGCAATAAAGAAATAAATTTGCTATGAGAGGTGCACAGTTGGTACCCATAGGGATACCTATTTTTTGTCGATAGATTGTATCACCGAAACGAACAAACATCTTATCAAGAAGAAAATTTAATGCTTTGATCATATTCTGACAAGTCCAGTTGTTATATTTGTCATATTTGTCGTCACTGAAAAACGATTTAAATGTATTGCAACGATTGTAATTACTTCCCGATTTTTTGAAGGACCATTTGATCACAAAAGAAAATTTCTCTTTGATGAGTGTCTGCGGTAAAGAGGTATAATTGTAAGTACTTCCCGATTTTTTGAAGGACCATTTGATCACAAAAGAAAATTTCTCTTTGATGAGTGTCTGCGGTAAAGAGGTATAAAGGTTCGAAAAATCATAGCTAACGACGGAGGTGTATGTCTCATTAACAGATCGAAGTCTTTCCAAAAGTTCTTCCGAATTTTTAACACTCCAAAGGTAATTAATTCCACTGTATTCATAACATTTGTTGCTAAAGTTGATGACGAGATTTTTTATGGTAGTAAGTGCACTGGACAATAAAACAGAAATATGTGAAGTTGAACATTTACTTGATGCCGAAATTAAACGAAATTTGAAAGGATTTTTGTGAAATTAGGAAGCCAGTAAATAGTAGGAATGCTTTTATAATGAGAAGTTGCTTTTAGTTCAGCTGTAGCTATCATGTGATCATCAATTATTTATGTTTTTGTTGACGTGGTAGCTTTAAATTTACTAGAATTGGTAATTTAATATCGCAGCGCCTCGATGTAATACTTACGTCAAACAACGACCGCATTATTGGCTGCTTTATCTGCCGTAACAAATATATACTCCTTTTCCAAATCATTTAACTTCCGTTTAATTTTTGAAATCGCAGGAATGGTATTCTGCTGCTTATAATGTGTTTCAAAATGATTTATTCGGATATAAACAACTTCAATGCATTTGTTAATGAAAGTTTCTAATGATTTTTTTATCCGCATTTTCTCTTTTACACCACTTTTTACAGAATGACATGACGACTTATTACGATATGAGAAAAAGATAGTGGAGTATGAAGTCAACGTCGGTAACTACTTTGATAAATGAAATCGGAATTTGCTATTGAACAACGACGTTGACCTGACGAAACAGATATTTGGAATTACAATTAAGATTTAGTCCTCATAAGTGTAATTACAAAAGTAGAGATAAATTCTTTTTCTACAGAGATAGAGAATGGTTACAACAGAGTTATAGATTTAGTAAGTAGCAGACACGACAAGATTTTTTATCTTGTTTTCCGAACAAGATAAAGAATTAAGCCTAAAGAATGAATACCAAATCGAGTGACTACTTTGAAGATCTTACCAGGAAAAATCATATTATCAAAAATTTAACACTATTGTAAAACACGGTGAGGATGGAAGTGCGACCATATGTATGAACATTGTGGCTGTTTGCAGAGGTGAATACGCCTTTTATTGCCATGTTAACCAATATCTACCATAGATCGAGTTGAATATCTGTGTTTCCAGGTCAAAATACTATTGACAATGATTTTTTAATTATATAGTTCGATACTTTTTTACGTCATGACATGAATAACAGGTGAATACGTTTTTTATTCGCTTCTTATAGAATCAAGACAACTATCTTATAATTACTGAAACGGGTTAAGGTACTTTTCAATTTTTTGTTGGACAACATTTTATTCGTTTTTTAACACTCTTTATTAACAGGTCATAGGTATTCCCATGAGTACAAATTGTGCACCTCTCATTGCAGATCATTTTCCGTTCTGTTACAAACGAGACTTTATAATAAAAACTTCAAAACGAAACTATACTAAAAAGTAGGGATGGCAAAATGTCTCGAATTTGATACTCGAGTACTCGGTACAAATACTCGCGAGTACTCGAGTACCCGGATCATTGTAATTTATAATGTGATAATGTATAGCCCCCATTCGTTTAAGATGGGACAAGGACCTGCAACGTAGGTCCTCTCGGCTTTTCAAAGAAACCTTTTTGGCTTGTTTTTTTCCTCTTCAGAAAATACTGTTAATTTGAATGAGTACTTAAGTTAAGCACTTCTTGTATATATCAAACAATCAAAATCAATCGACTTACGGCTTGCACTGTAGAAATTTGCTTTGATCTTATTTTAATTATGTTAATTGAGGATCAGAATTCATATTTGTTGTTAAAATGTAAAAATATATAAATGTTGTTAAAAAATGC